>JAFMOD010000727.1:2791862-2879165 GCA_019802435.1 Corydoras maculifer
TTATAAACCAGTCTAAACAGTGAGCTTTAAGTAATGAGTAGAAGTTAAAGCAACGATGTTCTGTGATGCATTCCACATATTAACTTCCTAATATTATGATTCAAGAACAGATTAGTTTTATTTTTGGATTAGATTCATAACCACAAAACTACATTTTAATTAAATGGCTTTTAGATCTGCGTTTGAAAGTCACTTTGTGATTTTAATTGCCATAAAATGGAACTTTAACAAGCCTAGATTAAAAACAAAGTTGTTACTCTTCCAGTCGATTGTATCATCGATCAGTCATGATGAATTTATTTTTCTTAACGGAATTCAGCAAGTGCTTTTAAAATAATAACTGGGCAAAACCTGAATAAACTGCTTTATGTTCAATCCAATTTATATATTGCTTTTGTTAGAAGATCTAGGCCAGATTATTTTTGCTATCTGGGTTTATTCACTAAAAAAACAGGATTAGCATGCTTTTTGGTGTTTAAAGACTTAACAGATCAGAGTTTTGGGATTTATAAAGACATTTTATACTGTTGAGACTACAAAAACATACACGTATGCAACACTAAGTGACAGTGACAAATCTGTATTTTAGAGTCTGTATAGATGAACTATATATTATTTTTGGCATTGCTGCTGATTTTACAGAATCCTGATTACTCAGTTTTACAAAGAATCTGCTAAAGTGAAGCCTCGATTCACAGTCACCTCAGGAGCTCTTTCCTGGAGGCAACTTGTCATGCAGAGGTGAATGCCAACAGACATCACAACATTGATTTATAGAATAATTTTTCATTTTTTAAATACATTTTTTAGTAAACAAGTGTATTTTAATGTGACAGCACTACACTGTCAAAAACAAGTCAAACGCATTGTATTTGTTTATGATTTTTTTTTTTTGTTGATATTCAAGCTGTTCAATCCTGTCCTGTCATCAAATTATTCATGAACTGCATTCAGACTCCATTTCTATAACAAATACAGTGCATTACTATGTACAGTCAGCCACTTTGTAGTGTTATTTGAATTTCTAATAGTGATTGAGAATTCAAAGGTGCAACAAAATGTGTCTTGCATTCTGGTAAGAAAATAATGGCTTTCTAAAGAGACATTGTTCTGTAAAATTTAGTTGATGGATATACATAGTGATTTCAGGAAGCATGGTGGTGTAGTGGCCTGCACGTCCGCCTCTAAACATTGGGGATCTGGTTTCCACTTACATTCCGAACGCATGGCACCCTTGGGATCTTCTCCTGGGTTTATCTGAGCAGTGCACAGACTGTTGTTCTCTAGATGGACATGGGAACCCCCCCTCCGCATGACCCTAGTAGAAGATTAAGCGGAGCATAAGGAATATAATAAGATGAGAATTTAATGATATTTTGATCAAGGTGCTATTTGGCTCATATTCTGGCATGGTTCTATTTACCACCATTTTATTAATAAGATGGTTAATTTAAGTCACATAAATATCCCATCAAAAATACCCGGACATTGTTATGGATCAGTGTTTGATGTTGTGTCCATATAGTCTTTTAGCTGATGCACTCTCATACTCTCATTCCCCAATCTGTTCACTATGCAGTGATGGTAATGCCACGAGACGTAAATAAGGTTACCATTCTGAACACAGCTATGGACTTATAACCTGCATTAGAAACTTTGATACACCTATTACTCAAATAACTGCAGTCAAATGGGACTAACTGCCATGTGTGTGTTGTAAAGTTTGAAATGATTTGCAGCCATGATGCATCATAAATCTTTGTGGCCAGAGTATTAAGGAGTGCATAAATCCTACCCAGCAATCACTTACAGTCACTAAAAATTGTCTCTGATGCTCTTTACAAAGCAATTCTATTGCCAGTGTGTGAGAATAACTGGCATCATGTTCTGGCAATGCCAAATTCCTACAATGGCATTTCTTTAATTTAGCATGTTATTATGAACATCTACATATGCATGCTATTAGCTAAGCAGTCAATTAAATAGCAGGAGTGTCATGTATGAATTATACAAATTGATTTATTTATACCAGATGATTTAGTTTGGGAGAGCTTTTTTTATATTGTATGTATTTTGTATTTATGTATTTTATTATTATTATATTATTAATATCAGTCAGTCATTCGCTTCAGGTTAAGGAAACAGCCTTGCGATCTGAAGGTGCCTGGTTCAAATCTCGGTTTCACCAAGCACTTAGACTGAAGTGCACTTGAGCAAGGCACCTAACCCCAATTGTTCACTGTCCACCGTATACAGGGCTGCCCTCCACTCTGGGCCCATGTGCTTACTTCACTAGTTTGTGTGTATGTGTGTGTTTCACTGCATGGATAGCTTGAATGTCAAGGAGCAATTCCTTTGTGTACAAAGCACAGTAGGCAAAATCAATCACTTAATTAAGGATTATTTATTTTTACCATTAATCTCACAGATCACTTATTTCTTTAGATCTTCTCTTTTTCATTTGTTTTGTTTGATTGCTTCCTTGCTCTCTAAATGAACTTTTTGTTGTTGTTTTGTTTATTCTTCTCCATCTCTGTGGGAAAAAGTTAAGCGAGTCCGGATTGATAAAACATGACAGAACATCTGCTTTCCTCCATGTGCTTGAGAGCTCAAGCTTTGTTTAGCTTTGCTCATTTTCCACATTCATTTGGCACATTGTGGCCTCCTGCATGTCTGACAGTTTAGGATTTCTTTTCCTCGAAGGCACAAGTCTTTTCAATTGAAGATACATATTTGAGAGTAGCCTCCCACCCGTTTTCATTGTTCCCCACTTTTAATTAGCAGACTATTGCACAGGTGAATAAGCACCTTGCTTAGTGGTGGAATTCTCAAAAGGAGCAGGTGGGTGATGGATGACAATAAGTTGAATTCATTCTGAAAGTTTGGGGTAACAGCTTGGTATTTGAAAAACATGCCATCCTGGGGAAAAAAGCAGCCCTATCCCAGCCAAAACTCGACCTTGGATCGTAACAAAATGCAAATGCAAAAAACAGTGTACCTGGTGTTGCCAAGTTCCCCTCAGTGATCAATGTCTCTGCTGGAGCCAGGAGGAAGAGTGTATAGAGAAATGCCAAGGCTGAAATGAAGTCAGCTTGGTGAAGCGCTGATTGACATTTCGGGAGCCTACTGTGACAGCAGTGGGGGTAGAAGAGTTTAATAGTGGAGTGGTTTCATGAGTCCGAAATGACTTCACACCATACCCAGTGTTTATTTTAATGCATTGTCATGTACTTACTGCCATATAATTAGAAAAATTAGAACACTGGTTCTGATTTTAAAAATTGATATCCAACCAAATACAAAGACCTGTGTGGCATTTCCATGTTCTCTCTGTTGTGGGAATTCTCCAGATTCTCCTGTTTCCTCCAACGGTCCAAAAACATGGTTTTAGGGTTGAATTGGCATCTTAAAATTAGCCCTATCTAAATTGGGTCTTTATAATTTGTGTATGTGAGTGAGTGTGTGGTATAGCAAGTTCAGGCTTCAGATTAAGTAGTCAATATAATGAATTAAGATAAAAAAGGACAAATAATATCCCAGTCCTGCTTTTTCTCTATATATGTATGTATATTCTGTACAAAAGTGGTTGCTGCCCTTTGGTTGCTGCTATAGCATCTTGTCAGCAGATGCAGCCTCACAGACCAAGACACTTCATCCTTGGTGCAAGGTGTCAGCAGCCCTGAAACCCAGCTTTCAATGATGTTTCAGCAGAATGACAACAGAAAACCAAAAAAAATCACAACAGTACAACCAAAAAACATGTTAAAAGCAAAAAAAAAAGATTGTTATTCTAAACATAGGATGCGGTAGCTCAGTGGTTAGGGTGTTGGGCTATCAATCTGAAGGTTGGCGGTTCAAATCCCAGGTCCACTGAAGTTACCAATGTGGGTCCTTGAGCAAGATCCTTAACCCTCATTGCTCCAGGGATGTTGTGTTTAACCCTGTGCTCACCTTGTAAGTCGCTTTGGATAAAAGCGTCCGATAAATGACCAAATGTAAATGTAAATGTAAACATATGCGAATGTTAAAGTCGTATTAAAAACAGTGATACATTATCTCTTAAGATGTACAGTTATTTTAAGAAAAAACTGTTGCCAATTGTCAAGAGACAAACAGCTGGCAAACCTGTTAGCACCAAACCTCACTAGCAAGTTCAGTGCCTGTCAGAATCCTGTCACATCTTTGGTGTCACCTGGTATTTATATCTCATTGTGTATTTATTTTCATTCTTTCATTCTTTCTACCATCACCTTAATAATTGCTGGGTTGTTAACGCTCTTATTTGATTCTACATATTAAATCCAGGTTTCTTCAGTGGAATCATTATTTGATTAGAATTACAGTACTTTTAATACAGTTAGGGTAACTGGATAATTAACATTATCTAAAATTAAATGTCAAGTTGAGTAATTGCTAGCATATCTTTTCATCATTTACTTCTATGTTCTCTTTCCCTGATGGATCTCTGTTAAGCATGTGATGTAATTTAGAGAACGTCTACAATATTTGGCAACAGTTGCGATAAAAGGTAAAATATTAAAACAATAAGACGTGAAAGGTTGTGCATTATTGTGAATAAACTGCGGGGAAAAGTGTTGTTAGGCACAACACTAAGGACAGTACAGTTAAACCTCTTTTAACACACTGTGATTGAAAAACACAAGGTTTGATGCATGAATGTGTTTATTTGAAGCAAAATAGTTAATGAACAGGTCTTCTGTGACGTAATCAAGTTACGCACTTAAGCATTACTATTTACTGCTGCTGTCAATACGATTTAATTAAAATTAAGTGGGCTATGCAAAAAAGTTGCTAGGTTGTTTTTTGCCGTGATTTTGTCATGAGTGTGCTGTGTATGTCCTTGCAGGTCCGCATGTATGCGATGTAATGAGTCCTGTCGTTTCAGCTCTCAGCAGTAGAGCACGTACCTTCACAGTTATTGATTCGTTGAGCTCTAGTAGGTCTGGCCAGATGCACTGCAGACAAATCTTCAAACAACAGGGTTCTGTCAGTATCGATCCCTGAAGTGTGTGTCTAAAACTATGTTATTGTAAGTTGTTCTTGCTGTATACTTTTTGCTGTCAACAACTTTGGACTGCAAAAAAATCGTGACTCAAAACCATGTTCCTGTCACTGTTTTGCCACAAGTTGCATTCATGTAGATTCATTTGTGCCTTTATTGTGCCTAATGTCATTATTAACGCTTTAAAGAATTTTATAAGAAATACATTTTCTTTTTTGTAGGGGAACAGGAGAGGCCCGTTTTGTCTACATTTTTGTCCTTGGGATTCTTTTTACCGGCGTCAAGGACTTACTGCACTCTCAGGTGATGCTCTCAGTGGTAGAAAGTGGGCGTCTGAAGAGCAGGGGCTTGTGGGAGATCTACAGTGGTGTCGTTCTGCTTGTGGCGTTGCTGTTCCGCGCTCATAACCTGCCTACACTGGCCTGCTGCCTCCTCATCCAGACCCTGATGGCTCAGTTCATTTGGAAAAGACTGCATTATGATGCTGCCCAGACCACTATCATGCACTACTGGTTTGGTCAGGCCTTCTTCTACTTTCAGGTAAAGGCACCACAGAAAGTTTTGTCTTAAACTTAAGTGTTTATAATTACATTTGAATAATGGTATAACATAAGGCTTCATAACAATGTAACATAATTCATTACATAAGTAAAAGACAACACTGTACATAATGCCTGTAAAGAAAGCTTATCAGTTGTTATTAGAAGTTATGGTCACTTATACAGACTTTTTTAGGGAAGGCATTCTTTTAACACAAACTTTATAAATCTTTGTCACAAGCCTTCATAATAAGTTATCCATCCATCCTTTATCCTATATTAGGGTCACGGGGGAGGGGGTTCTCCATGCCCATCCAGGGGAGAACGTTTCGGGCGCTGGGCAGACACACCCAGGACAGGGTGCCAATCTAGCGCTGGGCACACACTCACTCACACATACACACTCTATATGGGGCAATTTGAAAAACTCTTTTGACTTGATCCATGTTTTTGGACTGTGGGAGGAAACCGGAGAACCCGAAGGAAACCCACACAGACACAAGGAGAACAGGGAAACTCCACCCAGATGGGGATTCGAACCGGGAATCCCTAGCGCTGAGAGGCAAACGTGCTAACGGGCCACCCTGCAGCCCATAATAAGTTAATACAAATAATTATGCATTACGTCACATTTTTATAAAGCCACAATTTTATTAATAAATATGACATATTAGCATGGTTATGAACATTCATGTACATTAACAGAGGCAAATAACAAGTGTTCTTAATGACAAATTGGCTTATAAAGCATTATTAATACCCGATTCATAATGAAGTGTTACTTTTTTTTTAATTATGAATTATAATACTTTAAAATGCTTTATCTACCCACCACACTCTGCCAACCACCTTTAATGTCTTAGCTCTTTATGCTCTTTGACACCCCTAAAACCACCAGGAATTTTCAAACAACCACTTACCAATGCCCTAGAAACTACCTGGACCATTTTTGCAATTGCTTACTGAGCCCTTTGCGACTGCCTGACAACATCATGTAGAACCTCATGTAACTGCGATGTAAAAAGCTAGCTTCTGTTGACCAGACAGCTTTTTTAAGCCAAGTTCAAGCCAAGTTCAATCACAATCTGTCTCCTTCCTGTTGTTGCCGTTGTTGTTTTCTTTTTCTTTTCCTTACAATATTCAACTATTTTCAAGTCAGCCCTACAGAACCTATGCCTGACAGCACATATCATCCAAGGTAAAAGCTTCACTTTAAACAGTGATGAATCTTGGGGGTAGAGTCACTTTCATTTCACTTTTTAATGAGCACTGAATATGCTCTGCATTTTTATCAGGTGCCGTGGTGTACTAGAAGCGGTTCCATAAAGCTAGGTGATATTTTGGGCTTCAGAAATGCTGGATTTGCAATCTTTTGTCTCTTCTCTAAATAACATGTTTGATAAAGTAAGCCTCCGGCTCCTAAAGCAGCGTTCTCTCTCCGGCAGATTAAATTTACACTTTTAAAGCATGAACATTGTGGTATTAAATATGCATCAAATAAAAAGCCTTTACAAATATTTATGCACACAATGAAAATATGTTTTATGTATTCCCTCATTTTTTTATTGGAAACTTGGAGCAGGTCAACATTTGTTACAACAATATTTTCTAATAACATTCCCTCAAACTGATATCAGGTTGTTGTTTTTTTTTTTATGGAACTTCAAAATATAATGTGTGTTATTCTCTGTGATTCTGTATTCCTTTGATCTCTGTAACTGTGATACAAGTTTATTTATAATATATTATATTTATAACTACAAAGACCATCTTTATGGAAACTGGATAACATGGACAATAAATTTTTATTGGTTTTATATATATATCCAACAAAAGTGGTTTCCGTATGTTGGGTCAATAAATCGTTTGAGGAAATCCCTTGGATCCTCCATAAATGTGAAAGTGTTCAAACACTACAGACCTTTAGTTTTAAAGGTGTAACTACAGTGTAAACAAGCAGACAAGGAGAGCGAAATAGGGGTGAGTTATTGAGCCTTAGTAGCTGAGTTGTGTCAATGCTGGCTGGCTCTAGCTGTATATTTTTGGACAGCCGACAGTTGAGGATAGAATGAGGTTGTATGCAGGGGGCACAGACTCCAATTTTTTTGCCTCCTGACTGAGTTTTAGATCAGTCGGAGTAGATCAAACATTTGATTTTTTCCCGAACTGACTCTGACAGCCTTTTTGACTCGAAGGGAAACTATTTTGTTCTCATGAGAAAAGCTCGTCTTTGAATCTATTAAACCTTGTAATTAATAATTCACTGTGGCCTCTCCGGTCATTACTCTGCCCCATGTTGTTTAAAGTAAAATGCAGGTGTTAAGGCTGCATGAATGAAAGCTCATTTCAGACACTTTTTTTCTTTTTAGGGGCTGTCATTCTCCTACTGTGTGTACTGTAGAATGCACTCTTGTTCACCTCTCTCTAACAGGCACGCAGTAGCTTCATGTGACGACATGAACTCAACCAGGTGCCAACTCCAGCAGTAGTTAATCAGGCAACACGGCAAAGCTTTTCAGTATGTTTCGTTACTCATGCATTAAATTGGTTATTCGATATACTGCCTGGTACAGTATTCTTAACTGTTACTGGGCATTAGCTTTGGAATTAAGGAAGTGAGCTGCAGTGTGCATGCACTTTCAGGCCTAACCGTATGCCGGACTTTGTCAAGTGTTTGCCATGAGTTGCGTTCATCAATAGCACTGCACTTCAAAATGCAACAGCCATGTTAGTAATGCTTTACTAAATCACTGTGGTCTTCTGACTTTGTGGCTCATTTTATGTTTCACATTCATAGATGCTTTTCTGCTCAGCATAGTTCGGGTTGACAAGTTACCATAGTCTTTCTGTCAGCTCGAATCAGTCTGGCAATTCTCAGCTGATCTTTCTCATCATGGCGTTTTCATCTGCAGAACTGTCACTCACTGGGTTTCTTTTTCTCCATTGCACATTTCTGAGTTCACTCTGAAACTTTAATCAGTTATAAGTGGAGATCAGTGCTTATAGAAATACTCAAACCAAACTGACATCAATAATCATGCCATGATTCAAATCACAGAAATGTGCAAAATATAGATGTGACGCGGTGCTGTCGAACTAGAGCAGATTTGTGAATGAGATGGAATCAGGTGAGGTGACGGCTTTCAGCCCTCATTCACAAATCTGAGCTTGATTGCAGCAGAGTTGCAATGAATTTTGGAACACACCAATCAATCATTTAACTTGTGTGCTTTATGAGTTAACTGAAGTCTATTTTTTCTAGTGCTTTACACACAGAGGAATTTCCTCTCCACATTTAACCCATCCATGCAGTGAAACATACACACTAAGTGAAGTGTAGTGGGCAGCCCTGTGCACAGCACCCGGGGAGCAATTGTGGATAGGTGTCTTGTCCAAGGGCACTTCAGCCATAGTTATTGGTGGGATCAGGAATCGAACCAGGGACCTTCAGGTCACAAGGCTGCTTTCTTGAACACAAGCCTACGACTTTCACAGTTTAGCAAGGCCCATCACCAGAGGTGTATACAATAAAGCACATATCCTTGTATTTTGGACATTTGTATACTTGTTGAAACAGTTTGTCATTGAAAAGTCATTTTCTATCCCAGCATGATTGTATCCTCATGTACAAAGCAAAGTCCAGGGTTGGGTGAGTTTGCCACACAGTTTTTTTTTGTTTTGTTTTTTTACTGGTTACGTCACTGCATGATTTATCATGTATCATGTATTCGGGTGTTTCTTATACAGAGCTCAGTGAATACTCGTTTAACATTTTCTTTTATATACTTTAGATTATGTCACAATACAGTACTGTGTAATATTTTTCTTCACTATTTGTAAAATAATGAATATGTCCGTTTGGCTCTAATAAGCAGAGCCACTTATCTTGAGGTCTGCCTTTGCATTAACCTCAAGTTTGGCATTTTAGACCTCTAGCTGTTCAAGGTCAAGCTGCAGAGAACGCGTTCCCAGCACACATTCTGTTTCTTCTTGCTGTCTTAGAACCTTCAGAGTTCACTCCTTCGAGACGAGTAAAAACAATTGTTCTGTTATCGATTTTACCGCTATACAGTCATGCTCATGTGCCTGGGAGCAGCCAGAAATAAGTTACTGTGAATTTATTAAACCTGAGATGGCAGGGCAAACTATTTATATCAAATACTATCTTGTCCATCTGTGAAAGAAATACAAAAGCAAGGTAATTTCTAACATTATTTTAAGCATTGTTCTAAAGTTGAAGTAGTCTATTTATACAGGGCTTAAAGTTTATGCAGGAATATTGTACAAGAGCATAATCTTATACAGGCTTCTGATTGCATTACATAGCAAGACCCCAATGACAACAACAAGTTCTCTGATCTGGTTGGACACAATGCGGTCCGGAGACTGGATTTCTCAAGTTTAGGCATCAGATTTATTTATAAACTGACTTTAGTAAACATTTGAATACAGCTGATAGCTGGTGGATCTAAGGGACACCACGTTCCAGCTGTTTCACAATCACTCTCCCAATTATTAGTGAAGTCCCTGGCAGGTGCATTAATTGCATCTATTTAACATCCATCTACATCAGCTCCATCTTCAATTGCCGCCAATGCCTCCGGCATTACTTAACCCATACCAAAATATCTGTACGAATTGTTGTTTAATCCCAATGCATCACCATGATATGACATCACCTATCCATCCATTATCTTCTGCTTAACCCTAGTTCACGGGGGAGAACGTTTTGGGCGTTGGTCAGATACACCCAGGTCTATCGTTGGGCACACAAACTCACAGACTACATGAATCCATGTTTGGACTATAGGAGTATAAATATATATTTATATATATATATATACATATTTGTTTGTTATATTGTATTTTTATACATGAAATAAATCTTGCATTTTTTTCATTCATTCATTATCTCCTGCTTTTATCCTCTATTAGGGTCGCGGTGGGGTTCCCCATGCCCATCCAGGGGAGACCATTTCGGGCGCTGGGCAGATACACCCAGGACAGGGCGCCAATCCATCGCTGGGCACACACTCACTCACATACACACGCTCTATATGGGGCAATTTTTGAGAACTTAATTGACTTGATCCATGTTTTTGGACTGTGGGAGGAAACCGGAGAACCCGGAGGAAACCCACGTGGACACGGGGAGAACATGGGAACTCCACCCAGATGGGGATTCAAATCGGGAATCCCTAGCGCTGAGAGGCGAACGTTCTTGCATTTTTATTGAACAAAATATAAATTTTTCTTGTTTCTCCTTTTTCTGCTCCACGCACCAGAGTTTTTCCTTTTGTGTTTTAATACATTACCTTTGTACTCAGTGTTCAATCTTTTTGCCCCACTTTGCTACTGACCTTTGAGCAGTGCAGCCAATGAAACGCATATGAAATCTGTTTCATGTGGTGCGATAAGTTGGCAGTTTGTAGCCTTGCACAGATGTAAAAAAAATATTATTATTAGCATTGTTATAGTTTTCACCTCATAACCAATTCTTTTCTTACCTTATTATTTAAGCTGAACATTTAAAAGCGGCTTGACAACAGGAGATTCTCCACCTTAGGATTAGAACCCAGAATATCAAAGACTGAAGTACCACCAAAAGAAGTTGTTAGTAGTCTCAGGTGGAACGTAAAGCACAGATGCATCACAGAGAAAATATATGAAAGACAAAAAAAAGTTTTTTTATGAACTTTTCCTAAGAACTTTTGACCAGAGGGACATACTTCCTGTGTCTGGAGAAAGTATATGTGCACATTTGAGATTTGAAACAAGGAGCTATAGTGGGTGTTGTTTTAAAAATTAACATGTGCTTTTGCTTACATGCACTGTTTAAAATAATAAGTTTAAAGCTATCTGATGTTTATAATAAAAATATAAGGATCTAAAAAGTATTTTTAAAGTTTTAAAATATTGGTTAATCAAATGAACAAAGAATTTGTTAGTCTGAAGATAACACTTTGTAATTCATTTGTAATTGAATTTGTTTGTAATTCACTTTTGATTACTCCTTTCGTCTGAGTGGAAATGCCTTTTTAATGCTACACTTACCAGCCACTTTATTAGGTTCACCAGCTTATTTCTACACTCGTTATCCATTTTATTAGTTCTGCTTTCCATAAAAATGCACTTTGAAGTTTCACAATTACACCCTGCAGATACTGATAGTATCTGGTGATCTACATAATTGTTCTAAGTCCCTTTTACTATTCCACCCTTCACCCCTAAATAAGCATCAAAGAAGACGTTATTTGGGTTTTAGGTTGATTCTTAGGACTGCTGTGTCTGATATGGCGGTGGTCTGGTAGTGTGGGGTCTGCTGGTTTGAGTGGAGCTTTCAACAACACTCACTGTCCACTCACTGTTTGGTGACCGTGCTGGGTGATGCTTTTGGGTGATGATGCTGCTGGGTGGCTTTTATTTATCCAAGAAAGGAGAAATGGGATTAAAAAAGTATGCAAAGAAACAGATGGAGTACAACGTGTAATTGTAGAACTACAAATTGCATCAGTTACATGGGCGTTAGTGGTTAGCACGTTCGCCTCTCAGCACTAGGTTCGAATCCTCATCTGGGTGGAGTTTCCATCTTCTCCCCGTGTCTGCGTGGGTTTCTTCCGGGTTCTCCAGTTTCCTCCCACAGTCCAAAAACATGGATCAAGTCAATTGAGTTCTCCAAATTGCCCCATATAGAGTGTGTGTTTGTGTGTGTGAGTGAGTGTGTGAGTGAGTGAGTGTGTGCCCAGTGATAGATTGGCGCCCTGTCCTGGGTATATTTGCCCAGCGCCTGTGGATGGGCATGGGAAACCCCCCCGCAACCCTAATATGGGATAAAGCGGAAGATAATGAATGAATGAATAAATAAATGCATGAAAATGATTTTAAAAATATAGAGGATAAGCATAGAACCAAGTAAGTGTACTTAATTAAGTGTCCAGTAAATGTATATTAACCCTGTGAAGGTGTCATGTACTGCCTTGTTGTTTGTCAATGTAAACATGCAGAATCCAGCTCCAGATACATGATACACACACATATAAATAAATATATAAAATGTTTTTATGTATTTCTTTCAGGGGAACTCGAATAACATTGCAACAGTAGATATCTCAGTTGGCTTTGTGGGTTTGGAGAGCTATGTGGAGACTCCTGCTATTATCCTTACAGCCTTCAACACCTACGCAGGTCCTGTACTTTGGGCCTGCCACCTGGTGTGTTACCTCAGCTCCGAGAAAGACAGGTAAGAAATCCACTCTTACTAATAGACACTAATTGCCTTTTTCACTAAAGGGTGATAACCCTGTCAAAACTTCACACTTCTATTCTCTCACAGTTCTGAATGACTAGTATAAACACACAGGCAAAGAAATGAAGGAGTATTTTAATACAGAATATAAGGTGAGCATGTTAATAACAACAACAACAATAATCATATGATTATATGATGGATTTATATAGTGCCAAGGATGCGTTATAATTAATTTGATAATAACATTTAAATAACAGCGAGTATTGGAAAAAGAGAGGTTTTGATTTGGGGAGGAGAAGAGAGGCAAAGGTGGATCATGATGCCATTACACTGTATACTGTTGCAAACTGTACCAAATTTGAATTTCGGGACTGCCAAGAGGCCAGTATCAGTTTCAGGGGACTGAAGTGTTCGATTTGGGGTATATGAATGCAAGATAGATAAACATGAACCAGGCCATTAAGAGACTTTATAGTGATTATTGTTTCTATTAATTCTGATGCTCCATGGGCAGCATGGTGGCACAGTTAGTAGCTTTGTTGTCTCATAGGAAGAAGAACCCAGGTTTGATTTTCAGTTTATACCTTCTCCAAGCATCCGCATTGATTTCTTCCACGAACATTAGTTACCTCGTGTTGTTCTCTTTTTCAAACACACTTAATTTAAAGTATAAATTTGTGTGTCAATGCATTCGTATGTATGAGATGGATTTGTAACCTGCCTGGGTTTTTGCTACCTTTGTCCCCAGTGAGCCTTGTGAGGCTTAAGCAACTCCCACCACCATAATTAGGGCAGACCATTAGGACAGACTATATGGGCAATAAGGGTGGCATAGTGGCTTAGTGGTTTGCATATTTGGCTTTCACTGCTGGGGATCCAGGTATGAATTTTAATCTGGGTGGAGTTTCCATGTTCTCCCTGAGTTTGCGTGGGTTTCACCTGAGATCTCCAGTTTCCTCTCACAGTTCAAAAACATTGATTCAAGGTTAATTGGCCGCTCCAAATTTCCCCATATAGTGTGTGTGTGTGTGTGTGTCTGTCTGTGTGAATTTGTCTGTTTGGGTGAGTGTGTGCCTCGCGTCCTGCCCTAAGTGTATCTGCTAAGTGCCCAAAATTTGGGCATGGGGGATCCCCCTTCGACCCTAGCATTGGATTTAATGGGGGATAATAGATGGATGAATGGATACAATTAAGTATCACAGCAAGAGCTTTCTTCAAACTATTTCCATGAATTTTTCACTAAGTTAACAATTACAAAAGTTGTCCTATATGTAGAGTAGTGAGTCTTAAGGCATGTAGTAGGTAAAAAAAAAAAACAAACGCATACAACAATGCAATTTTAACTTTCAAGTGTTATACTGCCACATCATCCTTTTGGCTAATTTGACAAGACTCTGCATTGGAGGAGCTGCAAGTGTGGCATGTTGATATTGAAGCATCTCAGAGCAACAGCTCAGCCTCAAAGCAATAGGCCACACACTTTCAAAGAAAGCACAGAGCACACACTTGGTTGCATCACACAGTACAAAGCACAATAACATCAGAAGTTTCCTGGATTTGGGTTTGATAGACAAGCAGCCACACATATCCAACTGAATTCATAGCAGCAACAGTTTGGTGAAAAAGTAATAGTGGTCTGTTTGAAAGGTACCATAAAAAAAGAACAAATTTTACTTAGATCGTATTACATTTATATTGCTGTTTCAGAAATCTCTACCACAGTTTGTTCAATTATTTGGGTGTTTCTCCCCTCATCTTTAACTTTAAGTCTCCTTATTAATTGTCTGTCACAGTTTTACTGCTGTGCTTTTAAATGACGTAGTTAAATGAAACAGAAAAACAAAAAGAAAGACATTACAACAGATTAAAGACTGTGGTACTAAGTGATGGTTAATAATCTCTCATTATCTCATTATCTTTTGCTTAATCTTATTCTAGGGACTAGGGTTGCGAGGTGGCAGAGGGGGTTCCAATGCCCATCCAGGGGAGAACATTTTAGGAAAATTCTATCATCTTGAGAAATAGCTATGCTTTACTGGTGCCTACATGCATCGGTGATATTTGATTGCTGGTTGTTACTTATTATATGATATTAATCCTGCTCAGGATGTTATTTTGTCATGCTGTTTTTTGGAGATGAAAATAATATGGCACCAGCAACAGAGACATGTGTTTCACTGCAGGTGATGGAAGTGCCATTAGGATGATTGATATAGGAGTGGATAGCGATTAATGATAATGTTATGAAAGAATGACAATCATTGTATTACACTGACATTTACAAGCTCATAATATGAAAATTCAGTTCACAGTGTCTAAAATTAATTGAGAAATACATCATTTGACCATCAGAGCAGCTACATTTGGGCTTTTGAGTGTTATGATCTGGGGTTGTGGCCCCGTTCAGGTCAAGGCTCAACAGTGAACACAATGAAATTAAGTTAAGTACCAAAATGTACTAAATAACCAGGTTATTAAAATTATTATTCTTTTCTGATATATTGGGGATTTTCCAGATTGACATTGTACAAACATGGTGTGTGCCAGTTGGTAAATTAACAACAAACAGAATATGAAATGAAACAACATTATTCTATTTTTCTATTCTATTACTCCACCTGACTCTTAAAGGGAATGGCAAGCAACATGCACATTGGTTTATATAATATTGTAATTGATATATGGAATTTTCTCCAAACTGTAAATTTAGATCATTATTCACATGGAATTTAGATCTCATGAAGTAAATAAACAATAAATTTGCACAACAGTGGAATGTTGCAATGAAGAAGGTTAAAAACATACTATATGTAAGTTTTGTGTTTGTAGTGTTCAGATTTTTTTTCCTGAACACTACAAACTTTTGGTCTGTTCCTCTACACAGACAGTGGCTTTTATCTCCAAGCCTGTTACCTTGTTCAAAATCATCTCATAAATGAACTAGACATTCGAAATTACCAAGTACTTTGTAAAGTAGGAGGTTTATGTGTCATATTTGTTGGTGAGATCCTATAAGCATTATTAGAGACATTATCTGCAAGTGGAAAGAACATTATTCTGCCATCAGCTGGCCACGCACAGGGGTTCCTCATGAATTTAGTCAGACAATCACACTCTCCATTTGCCATCACCCAGAAAAGCCTCCATTACTGAAAAGTAATGGAGGCCTACCAATTACTGGGAATGTGTAGTTTGGTCAGATGAGACAGGAATCCAACTATTAGGCAGCAATATGTTGTGCAAAAATGGCCTTTCATAAAATCCTTAAATACCATAGAAAGAGTAATGAGGGGAAATCATCATTGTGTGGGGCTGTTTCTCTTGGTACCAGGGAAGTCAAGATTATATTATATTATTAAGACAATCAATTAAGCCAAATACCAAGAAGTTCCTCTGGAATTGGGCCAAAAAATTATATAATTTTACGTTTGTTGTTCATCTTAGAGGCACAGCATAGTTGTGTGTATTTTACAAATGCTTTTAAATAAGACATACTATAATAATGCTTTCTTTTTCCTAAATTTATCCATAATCTTACCCTCACCATAACTTAACCATATGTATAACCATTCAACATGTCTCATTTCTTCTCGTTATCATGACATTTCCTAGTAGGGTTGGGGGGTGTCCCCTGCCCATTCAGGGGAGAACATTGTTTAGAATTAGGTAATTAAGAGCAACCAGTTCACCTTGAATCAATATTTTTGGACTGTGTGTGGAAATCAAAGAACCGTGAGAAAACCCACGCAGACACAGGGAAAGCAAGGAAACTCCATCCAGATTGGGATTTGAACCTGGATCTCCAGTGCTAAGAGGTGGATGTTTTAACGCCATCATGCTGTCCCCATGCAACATGCTTTCACATCACAATAAATAATACAATAAATATAAATGTAAAGATTGCATTAAGTAGGAAAATAGAGAATTTTTAAAGTCTTAAATGGTGCACATTTGTATTTCTATGCTGATAGGTGCTTCAGGTTAAGGCTACAGAAGCCTACAAATAATCTAGAGCTTCACTGTCCTAGCAAGTTGTATATTAGAATTGTAAATGACTCTGTGGCTGGCGAAGGGTCAGGGTTGAAGAGATGGAAGTGAAAGAAAACTTGCATAATGCGAAGAGCATAAAAAAAAGCGAAATGTGTCAGACAGCTTGACACAAACTGTTGCAGGCAGTGCCGCCATATCAATGGCACATATTCAAATGCAACGGCGTAGGCAAGCACCTCCACTCTGGGATCTTCCAGCCTTGTAATTTTTGGCAGCAGGGTTTTTTTTTCTGAAGGGACAAGCGTGTTTCTTAATGTAATGCAGATTGAGGATGAAACTAGGATAGCTTTACAAACTGTAAGCTATTTATGCTCTTTATGACGTGTTAAAAACAGGAGAAATATCTTTAGTTGGCTTCTAAATGTCCTAATTCAAATATTATTTTGGTGAGCTCACAGTTATTAAATGTAGTCCCCTTTACTCAACAGTTTGTAACAGCACAGTAACCACTTCACAAAATCTATTTCTTTCTTCTTTTTTTCGTCAGACACTTTAGATTTATTCACATCTTCAGGTGTAAAGACACAGAATCATCTATCTGTCATAGCAGATACACTCTGTCCCAATGTGCTGCTGTTTTTATTGGTAAAATAAAAATGCTTTATCACTCTTCATTTTTGATTCACAGTTAATCTTGCTGGCTGAAATACTTGTACCTGGATTACAGCAATATTTCAGTAGAACACTGAATCTCTCGTATGGCTTGAGCCACTCCTTACTGACTTATTGAACCACAATATGCCAGGAGTAAAAAAAAAATGTAATGACTGTGCATAAGTTAAAGCCTTTTTCTATTTAAGTAATTTAACATAAGAAATTCAAAAAGATCTCTGCAAAAGTAGTGGCATGTTCATTCATTCATTCATTATCTCCCGCTTATCCTCTATTAGTGTCGCGGTGGGGTTCCCCATGCCCATCCAGGGGAGAACGTCTCGGGTGCTGGGCAGATAGACCCAGGACAGGGCGCCAATTCATCGCTGGGCACACACTCACTCACACAGACACACTCTATATGGGGCAATTTTGAGAATTCAATTGACTTGATCCATGTTTTTGGACTGTGGGAGGAAACCGGAGAACCCGGAGGAAACCCACGCAGACACGGGGAGAACATGGAAACTCCACCCAGATGGGGATTCGAACCGGGAATCCCTAGCGCTGAGAGGCGAACGTGCTAACCACTAAGCCACCGTGCCGCCCTCAATATGATTAATGTGGCAAAAATATAAATACGTCACCAGATACTGCACTCGCCTATTAGGTCTTATCTTTATAATGAGGATAGAGGAGCTTTCGGTGAACATCAGTCATAGTCACAGGTGACTGTTGCCCATCTTTATACACATCCTTCATGTAAATGTTGATTGTTGAATTGAGACATTGCTAAGCTTCAAGCCATAACTGCCTAAGGATTCAGTTAGGTGTCTGTTTTAATTTAAAAATGTACCTCATGCTTAGAGGCACTTGCATTTGCAACACATTTGATGGAAGCCAAATTACAGTCACCAGCTTCCTTATTAGGCTTACCCACTTATTTTTAAATTTCTTGTCTTTCTATTAGCGAGAAGGATGTATCTAATAAAGTGGCTGTTAAGTGAATATAATTACAGACACTGATTTAAGAGCCGATACTCATTTACAGATATACTTAACTCTTTGTTCTAGTGGACTTTATTTAAAATATGATGATAGTTTTGTACTTAATTTTAAATTAAGGTAGTTATATATTAACTATAGCAAGGCGGCACGGTGGCTTAGTGGTTAGCATGTTCGCCTCTCAGCACTAGGGATTCCCGGTTCAAATCCCCATCTGGGTGGAATTTCCATGTCCTCCCCGTGTCTGCGTGGGTTTCCTCCGGGTTCTCCGGTTTTCTTCCACAGTCCAAAAACAAGGATCAAGTCAACTGAGTTCTCCAAATTGCCCGCTATAGAGTGTGTTTGTGTGAGTGAGTGTGTGCCCAGCGATAGATTGGCGCCCTGTCCTGGGTGTATCTGCCCGGCATCCGAGACGTTCTCCCCTGGATGGGCATGGGGAACACCACTGCGACCCTAATAGAGGGAAAAGCGGAAGATAATGAATTAATGA
The DNA here is from genome assembly GCA_019802435.1 of Corydoras maculifer. Taxonomy (NCBI): domain Eukaryota; kingdom Metazoa; phylum Chordata; class Actinopteri; order Siluriformes; family Callichthyidae; genus Corydoras; species Corydoras maculifer. The sequence continues at coordinate 2,810,810 of JAFMOD010000727.1, forward strand.
ATGAATGAATGCATGAATGAATATATTAACTATAGCTTAAGGTGTGTTTATTCTATCAGAAGACCTGCTATAAATTAATTTTACATCAGTGTTTTCTTTTCTACATCATGTAACTCCCCGTACTGATGGCACCAATTGTGTAGATTAGAAATGCTGGTGATCATGGAAATCCGGGCATCATAGTTGCTGAGTGTTTAGCACGTTTGCCTTTCAGGGATTCACGCTTGAAACCCGATCTAGTTGGGGTTTTAATGTTCCCCCTGTGTCTGCGTGGGTTTCCTCTCACAGTCCAAAAACATGTACACCATGTAGCATGTGATTCTGTGCGAGTGTGTATGTGCCCAGTGATGGATTGTTGCCCTGTCCTGTGTGTATATTCCCAGCACCTGAAACATTCTCCACTGGATGAACCCTTCACAATCCCAGTCCCTAGCATAGGATTAATCGGAAAATAATGGGCTGAAATTAGATGATTTCTATAGTCATGATTTGCATTAGCTTTTTGAGTGAAACACAGGACAGTTTCAAAAGCATATAAATAGCAGAGACTAATGTAGGTGGCGGTGTTATCTACAGTTACACAATACGTTAACGTCTCTCACAAAATTACAGACCGAGTTTGGACACATTTGTGTATGTGCTATTGTAGACAGCTTTCACTGACAATGATAATGTTTGATGTAAGTTAATATGGCACTGCATTTTAAAACGAATGGAAATGGCTATAGAATTGAAAAAAATAATATATATAAACTGGATTCTGTATTTCTGAATGACTTGTCTTTTTTTTTCCTCAGAGCTCAAGTGTCTCTAGGTCACAGCGCATACTGTTTTGCTCTGCTGCGCTCCATCCCTGCCGTGTTCTACGTGGTGCTGGTCACAGCATTGCGCTATCATCTCTTTATCTGGAGCGTCTTCTCCCCTAAGCTCCTTTACGAAGCTATGCACACACTGGTCACAGCGGCGGTCTGTCTTTTCTTCACCTTCATGGATCAGGACCGTGTACGTAGGCCATGAAGTGGCATCCCTCCCTGAACCCTAAACCCAAAGAGAAATGAGTAGACTGTGTGATGAATGTATTTAAAAAAGACAGGATCCATATTTGGCTGTATAACAACATGATTAACAGGGATGGATGTTTTTGGAATCACACCTTTGCAACAGACTAGAGGGTGTGAAAAGAGAGAGTCATGAGAGTGATGATGAGATATTGGAGTGAAATGAATCAGACAGGCTTAGTGCTGTGAATTAAAAGCAATATGTGCACAGTATTCAAGTTTGAGTACGATCCCTGCACAGTGAAATACATTAGATGTCCTTGGGTTGTTTCCTAAAGGAGAATTACGAGCTCCTGTCTACTTTTCTATTTATTGGGTTCTTCATTTATTATAACAAATGCGCAACTTTTGGAGAAAAAATGTTATAAAAATGTAACTTTTTCAACTTGAACTCATACCCTATTTTTTTAACATTACCACATATCTCAATTGTTAGCATCTCTTGTCAATAAATCTCAACCATGTTCCTATTCACTGTTTTTATTAATTTATTTAGCTCATGAGCATGAGTGTTTGAGGGTTTGAATGTGAAAAGTCATTAAGGCATTTGGATTTAGTGAATGACCCACAGCATTTTAAATGGGTTATTGGAAGCGAGCCTGATATTCATAATTCTTTTGCTGGATATAACCCACGGTGTCATCGATCATAATAATGTTTCCATGGCACGAGCTTTGTGGAAAAAACAGACCCATTACATCACAAATACTCCTCTAGAGGTACTTTGCTGTATTACATCCTTGTCATGAATGTTTAAGTCATCTAAAAAACGTTACTTATGTGTGTATGTATGTGTATGTTTATATGTATAAGTATGTATATACAGTATGTACCTTCACTAAGGATGTGGTAGCTATATATATATATATATAAAGATAGATAGATAGATAGATAGATAGATAGATAGATAGATAGATAGATAGATAGATAGATAGATAGATAGATAGATAGATAGATAGATAGATAGAAAGATAGAAAGATACTGTATATACATATATATTCTGCAGCTGACTTCAGTTAATGGTGTCTGTATCACATGATGCAACTTTGTCACACTGAAACTCAATCAGTGGAGCTCCTCTCAGCATATGTGCCGTGACAAATTTCACCTAATGACCACTCATTAATTGTAAAGCCTCACTGAAAATCTGGCTGATGACAGGTTTTAATGATTTTACAGATTATATGGCTGATTAGGAGTACATGCTCTACAACAGAACTATTTTGTTAAACTGTCAGATGAAAAGTGTAAACGAAGGGCTAATCTCAGCGGCAGGACTTTTTATTTTTTTTATTTTTTTTGTAGCAGAAACCAGATCACTCACAAAGTAACTACCCCCTTATTGACATGAATACTTCTGTAGTGATGGTATGTTTTTATTACTTTATGATGCAGGCTATAATATTTAAGGAAACTTTACATTATTATTAATTTATTATTATTATTATTATTATTATTATTATTACTGTATTTTTACTTTTTGCCAAAATCCGATTAAGATTTTTAATTGTACTGGCCATGACCGTGCATAAGATGCACAGTACATTTAATTATTGGCTGAGGAGAGTGGTGCACAGTGGTGCAGCTGTTAGCACTTCCATCGTACTTTGATTCCCGCTTGAGGCCAATAAGGGTCCCTTTAGTATGGAGTCATTCCTGTACCAGCATGAGTTTACTTCAGGTACAAATTCCTACTTCAGGTACCTCAGATTCCTCCCACGTTCAAAAAACATGCCGATAGGTAAAAAAATAGATGCTAAAATTGGCCCATGACTGTGTAACTTAGCTTACCCTGACCTGCAGATGAAATAATACTTATTTAAATAATGCAAAGTAATACCCAGTCCACCATGTTATGTGACATTGTAATGTCCATTTTTAAACAGCTCTCTTTAATAATGCAGGAATTTTATGTAAAGTGAAACCTTTAAAGAAACATAATGAAGAAGTTTTATTTCTCTGACTTTTATCAGATGGTTAAGTCTGTTTGTACTCAATATTCAGTGCACCATGGGTATATTTTCCACATTAAGTAGGGCACATTTAGTAGAAAGTATAACATTGAGATCCACATGCTATCCACGCAAGTACTAATGTATGAGAAAAACTTAAGAACTGATCAGATTTTGTTTGTCTGCAGTGACAGTGTCTGTAGTTCTTCCACAAGACTCATTTAAATAAAACCAATATTTTATCATAGTAATTTTAATCAACTAAATGTATCACTTTAATACATACCCAACACTGCTGCGCCCTTCTGTACATCATAATCAATAATGATAACCTTGCAGTATATATGTAAAGTCATAAAATGACGAGTGCTTATCATATGTTACTTCGTCTTACCTGTCATCTGGTCTGCTGATCAGTACAGGAACAAAGCGTGAGGGTTCTAGATCTGCTTATCAGCACTTTTCAGTTACAGGGAGAGGTTGATTTTCTAATCGACTTCCCTGCCAAATGGACTGCACTCTCTAAGGTATTGGGTACAGCACACACTCATACTGTACCTGACCTTGGTCTCCCATGTCACTTGTGGACTATATCACTTTAAAGGAGTAATGGGTTTATGGGCTCAGTCCAGACTTCTGTCTGTCTAAATGACTGCTGCTCCAAGCTGCTACAGACAGAAATGTATGAGGTGACTTTCAGGTTTATCTCATAATAATGTAGTGAGGACTGAAAAAATACAGTTGGAACATAATAACCAAGTCAACCAGGTGGCAGAATTAATAATTGTTATTCAATTGTAGCAGGTAGCACAGTTTTAACATTTTTTACAACATAGTAATTGTTTTTTTTTTAATTTAATAATATATAAAGGCGGCACGGTGGCTTAGTGGTTAGCACGTTCGCCTCTCAGCACTAGGGATTCCCGGTTCGAATCCCCATCTGGGTGGAGTTTCCATGTTCTCCCCGTGTCTGCGTGGGTTTCCTCCGGGTTCTCCGGTTTCCTCCCACAGTCCAAAAACATGGATCAAGTTAATTGAATTCTCAAAATTGCCCCATATAGAGTGTGTCTGTGTGAGTGAGTGTGTGCCCAGTGATAGATTGGCACCCTGTCCTGGGTGTATCTGCCCAGCGCCCGAGACATTCTCCCCTGGATGGGCATGGGAAACCCCACCGCGACCCTAATAGAGGATAAGCGGGAGATAATGAATGAATGAATAATATATAAAATAGCATTTTTGCCTATTCCGCTAAGTAATAGGTGGCAAGGTGGCAAGTGGTTAGCACATCCTTCTCTCAGCTCTGGGGATCCAGGTTCAAATCCCAATTTGGATGGAGTCTCCATATATTCCACATGTTCACATGGGTTTTCCTGTTTCTCCTGTTTCCTCCCATTTTCCCACTGAATAGATATGGCAAACCCCCCCATGACCCCAGAAGATCAGATAATAACAAGATAATAAGATAAAACCACTGAAAATCACTTTTGTCTGTCTGTTAATTTAAGGTACTGATATTAGTTTTTATTCTTTAGACATTCTATTTTATCCTTCCAGGTTGTCCTCTTATTAAAGAGCTTGTTTTTGTACCTATTTTTTTGTGTGTGTGCTTCTCTTGCTATAGTGGACCTATTTTTAAAGTTTTTGTGATTTTTAGGCTTTTGTGAGGGCTCCAATTCATTTAAAAGTTTAAGCAGAAACAAGCTACACAGTGTTTTTGTTTCATATCTAAAAGGTAAAGAAACTCAAGGACGATCACTAATCCAGCCAAGAGCCTATACAATATAAAAGAGCGTAAACAGCATTCTCATTCTGTTTTTTTCCCTTCATTCTTTGTTGGCCTTTTACACCCTGCCTTTGCCCGGTTTTAAGAGAAAAATAGTGTTTATATGCTTTTAGGATCCCTCTCTCTTTAGATTGTACCCCTTAAGGCAGCCTTTTTAAAGCAACGTCTCCTTTTAGACTCCTAGAAATTCTAAGCCTCTTATCTGTTCTAAAGCAGAATCCCATCTCACTCAGCTTTTAACGGCCACCTATGGACCCTCCTTCTTTTACCCTTCCCTCCAATTCCTAATGTCTTCTCTATTTCCTTTCCCAAAAAACCCTGTTCCCTCTTTTTATCTATTTTACTTCATTCCCTGTGCTTATACACTTTGTATTTTGCCAGTTTGCCCATTTTCTAAGTGTCATCCCCTTGGTCCCTGGACAAGTCTTTCATTCCTAAGTGCCTCCTGTTCACCACCATCATAACCACCACTACCTCGATTTTGAAACAGAGTGCTCATCTCTGTCATCCAGCTCCACTGTCTCATTAAAGCCGAGCTTTCTTTACTCTATTTATACTCTAAGAACCCTTCTTTGATAGGAAAGAAAGTAAATCATGGTGGGTAGATGGCAGTGGGTAAGAGGACAATAAAGGCAGATAGAAATATACTTCTCATGCCAGAAATTGATAGCTTCATTGGCTCATTGTGCTGCGTCAGCCATCATTCCCATGACATCTTGGATTGAGAGTACCCAGAGGCCAAAGGTGTGGGTGGAAATGTATTAGCACCAAATCTCAGCGCAACAGAGCCAGAAGGGAGAAAAAATCACTCTTGGGTGTTTGCGGATAGCGATATCCTTTCCGATTAATCCCCCATTTAGCTAGAGTTTACTGTGCAAATTTGCTGTTTGGGATGCAGGCAGGCAGAATGGCTCACTGAGTAGTCATCCATAACTTCATTAAGTGGCAGACAGAGACTCAGCCCCTGCTATCATCCTACTTGGTTTAAAGGACTCTGACCTGAACTCCTTTTCTGTTTTTATATTGAAGTTATATTCACCTTCTAAATGTTTTAAATTGAAATGATCAGATGTAGGTTTATTCAGTCTATATGTAATTTTGCCTTTCTCCAGGATTGTACAATGTTTTGTTCTCCAAGCCGAACAGTCATTCATTTATCCTGATAACATTTTTAAGAGTACTGGCCTTTACTTCTTATTTTTGGAATGGATGATAGTCTCATGTCTAGACACACTTATCAACTCCATGCCAGGCAAAATATCTGTGGATAAATAAAATGAAACATTAAATACATTTTTTACGCTATACGATAAAAATCATTATTCAATCAGAAGTTTCTTACATTCTAGACTTTCCATTATAGTTTCTTCACTTGCAGCTCTCTGAAGTGACTGCATCATTCTGTGGGATTTCTGTAGATGGTTAGTGGAAGTGAGGTTCGAGTTTTTAAACATATTAACCAATGTACACTGTATAATGCCTCATTAGTTACCCGTCATCAGGTTTTATTGGGTTATAAATCAACATCTGTAGCTTTTTCCCTATTTATCACTGTCACTGCCACAGTACATAAATGTGACAGGTAATAAGCTCATACTGTATGTGTGATATGTCATTTAAACTCCAACTATTTCCAATTTGTCATTGTTAATTCAGATCAGAGACCCACACTCCAAGTAAAACAGTTATAAAATTAAAACAATATAGGTTAATTACAATGAATAAGCAAACACATTCCATATACACATTGTATAATTATTCTCAAGTCCACAAATAAAATTATGATTTTTATAATTATTTTTTTCTAATTAGGAATTTTTTAATACTATATTTATTACTAAAACTTTGATATCCTGCTTTATACACAGTACATGGTAAATATATACAGCAAAATTTGTTAAAGAAGATGGCAAAATGTGGCATTTGAGCCGTTTTAAATATCACAGTAGCAGTTTTTAATATAACTGCTGATAACTTTCATTCAAAATAAATGTAGTTTGTTTATAATGAGCGTGTTCAATTCCCTCATTAGTTGCACTGCTGTATATCATATTGACATTGTAATAATGGTGTAAGTGTGATATTTTGCTTATCCATCCTACAAAGCATTCATGAACTCTAAAATGAGGTTGACAGCACCTGACCTGCAGTTAGAATAGTAAAGGGCCTTCCCCAAACTGTTCCCAAAATGTTGGAATCATACATGATTGAATATATTTCCCTCTGGGAGCAATACAGTATACTGTCTGTGTGTCTGTCTGTTGTCTGTCTGTCTGTATCTTAATTAATTGCATCTGTTTAGATATGATGAAACCCTAAATGGCTAAAATATGTGTCCCAATACTTTTGTCCATGTCTTATTTTATTTTTAAAACTTTCTTGGGTTGTATTATATTTTCTGTTGGTATTACATTATCTAATCACCTGTGCTTATTTTCCTGATTTTTCCTTGTTCTCCTTCTCAAAGAATGTGTCTCACTCAATTAAGTCTGTTAACATTTTCCTAAAAATAAAGTAACTAATATTTTTTATGTATTACTTTCTTCTTTGTAGGATGTAGGATGCTCGTGCCTATATATTCATCTACACAGTGTAGCCATTAGGCCCTAAAATGGATAAAATCCTCTCTGGTGTCTTGTTCTGAGTATATCTTTAACAGGTTTCAAGCTGTTATTGTTGGGCACGTAAATCAATAGGACTGATGGTGACCGAGAGCCTACATGAACAGATTTACCACTGCTGTTACCACAGGTACATGTTTTACAACTTTATATATAGCACAGGCTAAATCTCAGCAGTGAAGGATGAGGAGGACATGTCCCTACTTTCAAAGAAATTTAATTCCACCCCCTCTGTGTTCAAAAAAGAGAGTGTTTATGCCATCTATCTCAGATTTGGAGATTTTTCTTTCTTGATTTAAAAGAACATTAGTGTGTCTAAACCACTTCAAAGTTATGCGCTTTGTGCTGGTACCAAAATATGTCTTCAAATTGCCAATGTTTTTAATGAGGTATTAGACAGACAACAAAAACATTATTCTTTTTGTGTAATGTTTGCTGTAATAAATACTTACAAATATATAATATTTCATTTGAAATCTGTAAAGAAGCCTAGTTTAAGTATTTCACTTTCTGGTCAAGGTCTATACTTTATCATCTCTCATCCCATCTGATTATATTTCGGTAAATCCTCTAACATGGTTGCAGGGGGGCCTTGTGCTGGGTGCCACACACACACATACACACTATATAGGGGCAATTTAGGGCAGCCAATTTACCTTGAATCCATGTTTTTGGACTTTGGATCCCCAGTGCTGAGAGGTGAACGTGCTAACCACTATGGCACCATGCCTCCCATTTATACTTTATTAGTGTAAAAATAACACAGTCAGTAATCACATACTGGGTAAAAAATGTGGCTTTTTGCCAATAATGTAAGTGTATAAAGAGTAAAGTTTTTCCTAAACCTAATCGTAGAAAATGTAATACATCATATGTACAAAAGCATTTGGACTTACATATTGCACCTAAAAAAGCATTTATGACATCAGCTTCTCATATGGTTTTTCCCTTTTTCAGCTATAAGAGCTTACACTCTTTTCTAAAGGCTTACTACAAAAATCTTTGTGTCTGTGGGAATTTATGTCCATTCATCCAGAAGAGCATTTATACAGTCAGACACAGATACTGGACAGGAGGGCCTGGCTCGCAATCCTAGTTCATCCCAAAGATTTTCGAAGGGTTTAGGTTAAGGCTCTGTGCAAGTCAGTCGAGATGTTCCAACCTCACCATACCATGTGAATATGGTTCTATTTTTGTGCACTGGGTTCTTTATCATGTTCTCTATTGCACATTTTACTGAAGGGATGTGTTTGTGTCTTAAATGGTCAAATGTATGACACAGGTGTAACGTTAATTTTTTGTTTCTAAAATGCCACCAAATTAACAGACATTAAGTTTTTAATATTGCTTTATTCTAAATAATGGGATAAAGACTTGGAACCAATTCCAGCACTTACAGGACAAAATGTGAGAAAACACCCTGGAAAGGTCGCAGCACTCTATCTCAGGGCGAACAGACATAGACATCAACGCACACATTCACACCTAGGGGCAATTATTATTATTATCTTAATGTCACAATGCTCTGCAGTCCCACCCAAATCTCAGTCTTCTGGGTGCATTTGATTTAGGTAGTCAGCATGTGCAGGAGGATTTTGTATTCATTTTCCATCTGAAATGAGAGGCTTTTTAAATAAATCCTATTCTATCTATTCACTGTAAAATTTACATCCCTTTAATAACTCATATTTCAATTAGGTTTTAAGTTTTTTAGGAGAAACAGGGGATGTATAGTTTATTGATTTTTTTTTAAAATATCAGTATATTTCTAGGTAAAATTCTAAAGTGTTTAACAATTCCCAGTCAAAACTAGAGAGCTGTCATGGACCTCCTCCTCTGCCCTTTAATTTTATTTATTTTCAGCTTTGGAATCCTACATTGAAAAGGTGTTTCAACTAAAATGCATGTTCTTCTTCATCCTGTCATTTATATTTTTAATATAATATGTCAATAGGTTGGGATAATAAACTGATTTGATATTGGTAAAGTGCTTAGGGGTGCTTATCACTTCTGTGTCCTCTACCTCTCTGTCTACTAGCACAACTAATATACAACCTCGACCCTGTGAGAAAGAATGTCAAACAGCATTTCCTACTGGGTAACTATCCTTAGGTCTTAGGTCTATATTATGGTCGCAGGGAGTTTCCCATGCTCATACATTGGAGAGCATTTTGAGCGCTGAACAGATACACCCAAAACAGGGTGTCCATCTACACATTCACACTGACACACAGACAAACACACACTGTATATAGGGGCAATTTAGAGACTCCAATTCAGTCTGAATGCATGTTATTTGGACTGTGTAAGAAAGCTGGAGGAAACCCACTCAGACATGGGAAGAATATGGAAACTCCACTTAGAATGTGATTCGAACCTGGATCCCCAGTGCTGAGACACTATACACGTAAACTGTAAACTCACTGTATTTTCAAAGAAGTGCTTTGATTGGTTTGGCATTGCTCAGATTTGATGTTCTCAGGCAATGATGCTCTGCTTTGTTTAAACTCTTTTTTGTTAAGATTTTAAACCCTGTTTTAATATAGATTGCTTTCTGCCAAAGCAGTAATAAAAACACAGACGTAATGAATTTTTGCCTCAATCAGTAGTCTAAGCACAAGTGCACACTGGGAAAAAATATAAGGGAAAAGGTCAAACCCCCCTAGAGAGCTGTAGCAATAAGTAAAGCCCAAACCACCCACCTGTAAACCCAAACAGCCTTTTCAGCACTCCCACTCAGGCAGCAAATAGTGCCAAACACTCCCTGTCCACTGGACAGGCTTTCATTAACAAACAGACTACAACAATGACTTCAGCAGCAGCAGCAGGTTTCTGTCTTAGTGCTTTTTGCAGGACAATGCACCCCAGCAGTAATACAATATGTCTGCAAGTGTGAAGTGTAGTAAGCTTTCAATCCCTAGGTCGAAATTTTGATTACATTCCACCACTCTGCCTGAAAAATAGAAAGAAATTGAGGGTAAAAAATGGGAAAAAGTGGTGAAGGATGGAATATACACCGAATTCAGCTAAGCCAAAAGGGATTACATGTTGTATAACTTTATTTGTTATACAAGGCAAAGGGGGTGCTGCCAGGGTTTACATTGTAATACATGAGAGAAGGAAGGGGGAAAAGTGTGTCCTCCTCCACTTGGAGGGGATAGAGCATAGTAATGAAGTTGGAGTTGTGAGGTGAGAGGGTGTTAGCACCAAAACTCTGACCATAACCTGAGTGAATTCTCTGATATCGAACTGATGCTGCTTTGGTAGCATGTGCTTTTGACCAACACTTTCCATAAAGCACAGCTTTAAAATACAGTACTGGAATGTACTGTATTAGGGCCGTGGAATATCAGTGATTTGGGGATTAAGAATTTGGGCTATAGATTTAAGGATTACACGGTTCAGACCCTTATTCTGCCAAGTTGCCATTATTGCACTTTCATCCTATAGACTTTCATCCTTTTTATTGCAAGGGTGTTTGGTTATGTCTGACCTCAATACACTGCCAGGAAAGAAATTACATCATTGTATGTTGAGGGGTAAAATGCTTGTCGCTGGGGCAGTAACCTGTAAGGAGCTTAGATTTACTGTCTATATATATATTTGTCTCTTTCATACAGGTCAATCCATAGTGTGGACAGTTCATGTGAGGTCTCTTTCTCTTTCACTATATTCATAACAGCTTGAAATCAGATCTAACGTACATAACATATGTTTTACATATATGTATATGGTTTAATAAGACTTTAATAAGTATTCGTTAGGAAATGTCTTGGTCTTCTAAATAAAACTCGATGTTCATGCTGTCATATATTATAATGATTAGTTTTTGTTTGGAATGTGCTTGGAGTTTGTTTGACCCTGACATAAAGTATTTCATACTTGGTTTTGGAAAAGGTTATTGCAAACCACCCATCCTCTGACTCTGCAGCATGTATAATAGACTTATTACTCTTTTCCAACATGAGTTTCAGACAGGAGCGAACCTTTGTTTTACTGAAAAAAAGCCTTATGGCAAGTCTATTGTTATATTTGATCTTTGCTGCATTCTGTGGATGTTATCTGTTTACAAAAAAACACTCACACAAATATGCTTGTATAGTAATTCCCTGTCCTCACCTGTCAGCTAGGTTTGAGACATCACTACAAGAGTTCTCCCTATATCTAGTTCTCTTTTTCTCTGCATGTACGTATATGTTGTCACCTTTTACCTCTTCTTTTTTTCATTTTAAACATCTTGTTCATGTCAGATTTTATTTACTCTGAAAGTTAAACCTTGATCATGTCTTCAGAGTTCCAACTCCAGTCTGTCAGTCAGAGTGAAATGGTAATGCTCATCTTACATATGTGGATTATATCGAGGACAAATCCATCTGTGTGTAAGCACAGTAGGCAAAATAGATCATTTTATTGCTTTTGTCTGCTTTCAAAATGCTTTTTTAAACTGCTTATTTACTGATGTTAGTAAAGTCTTACCTAAAACACAGTTGAGCAGCAGAGTACAGGTTTTCTCACCTTTCACTGACATTCATTACTGCAAATACAGAACTGAGAGGTAAAACACCTGCCCTAAACCTGCTTTACTTCAAACACAGCCCAGAAAATGAGGCATGTGCTCAAGATTGAGGACACCAGGTTTTGTTGTTTGTTCTTCTTAATAATAGAAATGTGTTTGTTTACACTCAGCCCCATATGTAATGTAAAATGATATTGCTTAAGTAAACTATTCTAAAGCACTGACAACTGAAGCATCATCGCAATCAGCTGGTCGCTCATTACCATAAAAGTTTGATTATTTTGTCTCATATACTTAGCCATGAAGTGATGCGGCAGTTGTCACCTTGTGCAGAACAACTGGCAGCAAGTAAATTTCCACTAAAGCTGTAGTTAATGTGGTTCTCATAAATGTTTAGGGTGCAGCATTTAAAGATGAGATATTTAGGCTGTAAACTTTGCCTATAAAGCAAACTAGTCGTAAAGCAAACATGTTATGATGTGTTGTATACAGATTTTGTACCAGGGTTTGGATCATAATATATATGAAAAATATATTATTTTAAGTGAGATCTGCAACTTTGAATTACACATGTCCAGGGCTAATCAAATCTGCAGGCATATTGTTGTGCATGCTGTTTTTAGTATTGTGGCAGCAAAAGTCTTATACGTTATTTAATTATGTTAATAATATAAAGCAATACATTTGTAGAGTGCAGGCTGAATTAAAATGTTGCAAATGTATTGTATAATGCATGTTTCCTGTTCCCTCAAGTAATTTAGAGTAAGAATCATTTAAATAAATGATTTTATTTGTCCTCAAATTAGCCACAGCTAAATGTTAAAAGTCTGATTCACTTTGCTAGTGGATTCGTAGTGTGCGTCAGCACTTATGTTCATGTGACAAACTAGATACAATGTATGAATTCTGATTTTATTCAAACCTATATTTAAAAGTATTTATGCCTGTTGCCTATATGGGGCAATTTAGCGCATTCAATTTACCTTGAATCCATGTTTCTGGACTGTGGGAGGAATTCGGAGAACCCGGAGGAAACCCACATGGACACGGGAAAAAACATGGAAACTGTCTAACTGATGCATTGAATGTGTATATGTGAATGTCATTTCAAGATCTCTTTGTCACTCAAAAAAAGCAAAACTTGTTCAAAAGTGTGTTCCTTTAAAATTTATCCTCTTGTTATGTATCCTCTATGTCATTTTTCTGTACAGAATGTGAAGAGTGGTGGTGCATGTGTTAATTTTTTTTCTTTCTTTTATGTTGTTACACATTATATAACCCATTACATTAAAAATATTTTTTACAGACAAGCAACAGTACTGGCAACAGATGAAAAGTATTGCACTAAAGAAGTGCAGCCATCTAGCTCATCCACAGGATCCTACACTGTAAAGTGCCTTTTTGTCTTCATTATTCATACCACAAGTTGCTTTTACACTATACCATATAAAATTCTGAATGTTCACAGTAAATATTACTTATGTCTTTTTCTTACATAAATTGAACACTGGCTTATGATCACCAGTATTTCAGTATCGAAATAATATAGGCCCTCAGTTCTTGCCGTTATTTTATGATGGATTTTCAAAGTTATAGATATTTACAAGTGAGTAACATACAACAGTCGTCTATGGTTATTCCAGTGGGAATTTGATTTTAAGCTTGAAAGCTAAAAGTTTTAACTTTACGTTTGGCCTTTTGACAGAGATTTCTTCAGATATTCTGTATCCCTTTTAGTGCAAAAGAAAGTAATGGACAAATTTATTTCTTTTTTTTAACATTTCTAGCAAATTTTCTTACAAAGGCATAAATTTGTGCGCTTTATCCCATCTTTGCTCACATCTTTCACATCTATACCATCTTTGAGTCCTTGTGGGATGTGCAGTCATACTTGTACTAAATGCTCTTAATGGTTACATTTTGTTACATTTAGAACATTTTGTTATTCTTGCTTTGCTTCTGTCCCATCCTCAGATTCTAGTAATTTTTTGGAAATGTTTGTAGGTGAGTTGCTCAGCAACATTTTTCATCAGTAAAATAATGTTTGATAGGATTAGCAAATCACATTTTCGTGTTTTATTGCATTTTAAAATTATAAGTGAAATACTTTATTAGAAAAATCAGGTTTGTAGACATGCATCTCTGTAGAGTATAGCTGTGTTTGTTGAGCCTTCAGTTATCATATGTTCTCTAGAGTTCTATGGCTTTATGATTAATGACATATAACCTTCTACCTGTGAGCAGTGTTTGTTTTTAGTGTTGTATCTGTCTTCTAAGCCAACAGGCTAATTAACCAGCTGGGTCTGAACTAGGGGTCATAACCATCAGCAGCATCCCTCAATATGTCTCCGTCTCCCTCTTTCTTGCTCTTCTCTTTTCTCTCTTTCTTATCACTATATGAGCAAACAACTATACACTATATACTGTGTCTAATGATAAACTGATTTATGAAGCATGATTTACAATTAATTGATTTATTATTTATAAGTATAATCTAAAAATAATGATCACAAATAGAAAATATGTAAACAAAATAAAAATATCAGATGGAATAACTGAAAAATTGCATTTGATAATTAAAAGAAAATGTATAAAATATATTGTTACTAAATAGCATTGAGTTTGCTTTATTTAAACATACATTGATTTTAGTATTTTAGCTTTTGCTTTTATAGAAACAACATCAGTTATGGGTTATTTCAGCATGATATGATTACAAAACTGGTAAATTCGGAACATAAGATGTTCATAATACACCAAGCAAGAAAATGTGCCACTTTCTTCAGCTGGAAACACCTTTCACCCACTCTAAATGATGGCATTGTAAAAGTCCGGGGTAATTTTCTTCAGTCCATCTGTTTAAGGAGGTGGCAATGCAGGGCACTGATGCTGGTTAGTAGTCCAGTGACAGTGCGTGATTGGCGTACATGGCCTCTGGGACTGACTGCTTCATTTCTCCTGATTTTTTTTGCTCTCCCAGTCTCCCTACCTCTTCATCTTTAAATCAGTCTCTAGGCTTTTGTAAACTTTCATCACCTGGACACACAGTCAGTCACCACTTCATCCTGAATTAATTCTCAGATATAATCACACTTGATTGCCTGTTATTTCTTTTGTAAGGTGCAGAATTTGCACCTGGGAAAAAGTGGGTAGAACGTCCTCCTAGTGCTGATAATCTAGGTTCAAATCTTAATCTGGATGGTTTCAATACTCTCCCTTTGTCCAAAAACACGGATTTAAGATGAATTGGCTGCTTTAAAATGCTCCTGTATAGTGTTTGTGTGAGTACATATGTGCCAAGGGATGGACCTCGTGCCCTGTCCTAGTTGTATCTGCCCAGCGACTCAAATGTTTTTCACTGGATTGGTATGAGGCCCTGCGACCCTAGTTGAGATTATGTGGTAGATAAAAAGAGAGAGGGAGTAAGAATTTGCAACTTGAGGCTGATTTTTAAGAGCCTAGCTTTTTATACACCCTAAACTTTTGTTTTAGAATTTTCCACATAAGCAAGTTTATGATGAAAATTTTGTATATTTATCTGACAGCTGATTTAAAAACTTTTAAGATGATTTTCAGCAAATAATAGTGACAGCTTTTCTGCCAGGAAAGAAAATTAGACTGGAAGTTAAAATGCTGTAATAAAATATTTTAGTCATAACTAAATGCTGACATCTCCAGAATTGTTTTAGGTCATTTTAGAGGAAGTCTCTAAAGTAATTTCTCTTTAATTGCTCTATTCCAAGATGGCAGAAAATAAAGTCCATTTCTTTATGGTATGAGCTACTCACTAAAAAGGTATGTGACTTACCCTAACTGAATATATATTTTTATGGCATTATATATAACTGTATATATATTACCTGAATTCAGGGTAAACTGGTTGCTTTAAATTGTCCCTATATAATATGTGGGTGCCCAGTAATAGACTGGTGTCCTGTCCTAGATGTATCTGCCCAGCACCCGAAAAGTTCTCCCCTGGATAGGCATGGAAAACCCTACCTCAACCCTTATATAGTATTATGTGAAAGATAATAAATTAATAATGATGTATAAAATTACTACATATGATTAATAAATCACCTGCATTAAAGGTGTTATGTTAAACACATAACCGTATTAGTTTTGTAAACAAATTTTTAATGAGAAACCAGGATTAAACTATTTGGACTCGAACCAAACACGGCACACAATACAACTTGTAACACACATTTAATGTTTGATTAATTTTTGAACTGAAATTTAGTTTGCGTATTCACAGCTGCACAAATTCCCTTGAGAACTGTGATATGTTGGTGACATGTCCAAAGTGTCCCCTGCCTTTTGCACTATAAGTGCTGAAATGGGCTCCATGCAGTGCAAAATTGTTACCAATTTACATAAACATACAAAATGCAAAGCTGTTTGAGGCAAATATCTTACAGAATGATGGCTTAAAACAAAGAAAAAGACCTTAATGTAGGTTATAGTGGACAGCTTGTGTTTGATCCAAACTTCAATGTACCACTTCCATCTAAGTGAAATAAGATTTCATTGGCATGTAAGCATCAGATGTGTTGAGCAGCACATACATCCCACTGAAACCTTTCATGATAAACAAATTGCCCCTGTCATTGCAAAGTTCATTTTTAATTTATGCCATGCCTCAGTGTTTGACAACACTCAGGATTTATTCACATCATAACCCAGAGTAGGCATGCATAAGTTATGAGCCGGGGCATATTTGGAGGAGCGAACACTCATTTACTGATAAGACTATGGTTCTAGAGAGAATAATGCTGGTGTGAGGAATTTACAAAAAAAGTGTGGATACAGTTAGATAATAAATTATCCTTTGTTAGGTGAACTGTCATCTGTAAACAAAATACTCTTTCCAGAGCAGCAGCAGGTGTGGGTTTTCCTGTTGTGTGTATGTAAAATGTCAGGCTCTCAATAACCAGAATGGTGCAAACATGGCAATGACCCGTTGACTGAATATTCTCCTCATCAACTGCTTCATTTCTGTTGATAAGAAAGGATGCTTCTAACCTTTTTAATGGGAACTGGCTGACAGGTGATTATTCACATGCAAAATGAAAGCATTTAGTGCCCTGACAATCTATTAACAGAACCAATCATCTACTTGCCAGCAGGTTATTCCTCTCAAGACATCTCTCTCTCTCGCAGCGAGCATCACCAACACCACCAGTCAGACCACTGATTGAAGGAACTTTGTGATTTAGTTCTCTTAAGACAGTTTTCAGGTTACTTTGCAGGTCTGCAGGTGTCACTGCTTCACATTGCTCACAATGTCTCATTTCACCTGTAGTTAATTCTGTAACTGTTTGTTCACATCTTTGCAGTGTCAGGCACATTTAGAGTAATCTCTCTCACTCTACCACACTCTCTCTCTTGCTTTCTTGCTCTTTGGTTTGCTCTTACTTACTTACACATTCGTCAATAAGTCACAGAGCACAAGAAAAGCTTAAGTGGTAATGCAGACGCTTTACCAAAAATCCACCCTAAAAGTAAGAAAGAGTAAAATGTGTTATATGACTTACAAACTGGGATTAAAAAAAGCAATTGTTATCATTTATTCTTATTATTTCCTCCGGGTTCTCCTCCCACAGCCCAAAAACTTGATAAATTGAATGCTCTGAATTTAGCCCGTGTGTGTGTGTTTGTGTGTGTGTGTGTGTGTGTGTGTGTGTGTGTCCCCCCCCCCCCCCCCCCCCCCCCCCCCCCCCCCCCCCCCCCCCCCCCCCCCCCCCCCCCCCCCCCCCCCCCCCCCCCCCCCCCCCCCCCCCCCCCCCCCTACCAGCTAGGTGCATATTATCTTCAGAGATAATAGAGTATGTGTGTGTCCATGACAAATTACATCAATTTACCATTTTTAGCAGCTGAACCTGGTCATACAAAAACACTCTTTTTTTTTATTTATTCTTTTATTCAAAAGTCAAGACACTAAGCAGCATCTGCCTGAGTGGTGTATCTGTGTATCCCTCCATGCATTCGTCAAACAGGCACAAGTAATTGAATAGGCTCACTCTCTTTCTCATAAAGATTTGAGATTCCCCTTTTCACTCCGACTGGGTTATGAACAGGTACAGAGGCCAAACAGAAAGAAGCTTTTTCCAGATAAAGTAGGATTTTAAGAGAACATTGTCATTATAACCCTGCCTCGCTTAATCACCAGAGATTAAGGGCCCCTCACTTCTTTAGGAAATAGCGACAGAAATGCTTGGAGGTCATGAAAAGGGGAACTTTTCACATAACAAACTTTGTGCACTTTTAGTCTTTATGAAATATAATTCTGTCTGGGCACAGAGTGATTAAATGGATAATAGAAAAGTGTCATCAAATTACTTTCAGATACACTGGGCTAGGTCATTTGCTTCAACCTGTTAATTGTATCTGCATTCAAGATTCTTTAAAACTAATTTCCATGTACTTGTTGACAAAGTATTACCAGTCTTGATGAGTGCAGCTACTGCTTTAAGTAACTGAGGATGAACACAAATTCTTTCAAAGGAATTCCGTTAATTCCTTTAAAATCATTAATTTAAAATGTTATAAAATGCAATCCATAATTTTGACTATATTGCTAAATGAACTTAATTAAAAAAAAAACCTGTGTAATACCAGTAGGTATGGATCTGAAGTATTTATTCATTTACTCATTATTTCCCGCTTTGTCCTATATTAGGGTCGTGGGGGGGTTCCCCATGCCCATCCAGGGGAGAACGTTTCGGGCGCTGGGCAGATACACCCAGGACAGGGTGCCAATCTATCGCTGGGCACACACTCACACTCACACATACACACACTATATGGGGAAATTTGGAAAACTCAATTGACTTGATCCATGTTTTTGGATTGTGGGAGGAAACCAGAGAACCCAGAGGAAACCCACGCGGACACGAGGAGAACATGGAAACATTTAATATGAAAATCAGTCAGACATACGCACACGCACAGGACCACTCCTTATATTATGGTTCCGATAAAGCATGTTTAGAACTTTGGAATGCCTTCCGCAAAAATTAGGGTAAACATAGCACCTTCAACGATTCGTACAGATAATCATGATGTGGAGGAGGAAAAGGATGAGCAGAATGAAAAGAACGTGTTACTGACTCACATTTTTTAAATCATTTTGTGCAGACATCAATCTAGGTTGGTGCTAACCTTTTGTGTTCGTTAGTATTCAAGAGAAAGATAGGAGGGCAGCCAATCTGTAGTCCTGCTGAATACATAATAGGTGTATATGGATGTGATATGTGTGGTAAAAACAGTATTCTGGTATTCTGAGGTATTATTTAGCACAACATCATTGTGTTTAATATGATGGGAAATGAGATGTTATTTAAGTTCAATTTAGATTTAGGATTTGACAAAGAATAATTGTTATGACATATGTTTTGATGTATGAAAGTTTCATTTTTATGTTATTCTTATTGGACCCAGGTGGCACAGTGGCGTAGTGGTAAGCATGTTCGCCTCTCAACACTGGGAATCCAAGTTCGCGATCTTCTGATGGAAGTTCTCATGTTCTCCCAGTTTCTGCATGGGTTGCTCTAGGTTCTCCAGTTTCCTCCCACAGTTCAAAAACATTTATTGAAGGTAAATTGAATTCTCTAAATTGCCCCATATAGTGTGTGTCAGTGAGTGTGCCCAGTAATGGATTGGTGAATGTCCTGGGTGTATCCGCCCAGCACTAAAAACCCGGATGGGTATAGGAAACCCCTAAATGGTGCTAGTATAGGATTGAGTGGAAAATCATTAGATGAAATAATTATAGTGCAATAAAAATAAATACTTAAGTTAGGAGTTATACATAGTGTTTATTTCAAGTTTATTCCAAATCGTTTTTGTTATTTAGTAATGTATACAGTAGAATCACATTATGATCTTGTAAGAAAAAAAGACAAATCAAAATCTAAATAAATGTATAATATTTTAGGGATCCCATTATTTGCATGTATTCCATTAAAAGTAATTTTTGTTGTTGTTACTGAACTCAAGTCATGGAGTAAGATCTCCAACTAAAAGAGAGTTGTTGAACACACACCTGTCTCTAGATAATAAACTCAAATGCACTAGACTGCTACTTGGCTTAATATTTAATCTAAGCAAGATGAAAGCCGTACTTGCTGTCACCTCTTGTGTCAGATGCAACACGATGTGAGCTGCAGTCTCTTATGTGATGGATTTAAAAAATGTACCTGTTGCCTTGAGCTGGTAAAATCACAATAAATATTTTTATATGTCTAAATAAAAGATTTAAACATCAGCCTTAAGTTAATCTAACAAAGAATAAACCAGAAGAGAAAACAACTTCATTCTGAATGCATTGAGGATGTAGGTTGTGTTTTTACAAGATGAAGTCATATGATTTATCTAGCAAAACCTCACTACACCACTAGGCCATCCTTACGTGTACCTCTTTAATTAAATAAAAGAATATAGTTTATTTTCAGACACCTCTCAGATTTCCATAGCAACTTGTTAGCAAGCTCACAGACTTTTTACAGTTGAAACTTTTGTATACCCATTTGTATTTTTCTTTTTTATTTTTTTAATGCTTTTTGTTTAAGGTGCTATTTGGGACTTGCATCATAATGCTCAAAATATAGAACCAAGTGATAATGTTCTGTATGCTAGAGATTCAAACATATGAAATGGCCTTAATTAGATTTTCCCACATTTAAATATTCACAGGGGATTGTCTCAGGATACACTTTTCACTCATCACTGTAAAGCCATGTGTTAGTACAGCTCTGTAATACCTCATGTTGTCATTAATAATCTATTGAGTAGCTTAGTATTAGTAATTTGCAAGCTTAGCCAAGCAAATGTGTTTGCACATGTATAATCACAAGTCTTGAAGATTTAAATGAAAGCAATATGTTTATTGTCAGTGAAGTTCAGTTATAATATACACACTGTTTATCTACAATCTATTCTTTACAAACTGTCTTAGCAGGAGCAATATTACTCAAGATAAAAACCAGCATGAAACATAAAAATTGAATCATCATGTCTGCTCTGTGATATCTTGTGAATAAAAGCATGTTTACACTATCCCAGCACTTTTTGCATTAAACATACCGCTGAATAGCAGCTTCATGCCTTTATAAGAAATTGGTTTCATACAGCATGTTTGTAAAGTCTTTTATCATCACTATTTAGCTTGGTAAAAGAAATGCTTTTCCTTTAAAGATACTATACAGCTAAAGGATTTGGTTTAAAATTTTGTTAAAGTGTATTATGAAGTGCAAAATGTAGCTTGCAGTAGTGCGAACTGTAAAACTTGATGGATGGATAATGGTGTGACTGTTTTTCATGGTTAGTGCTAAATGCTAAGGAGACATTTAATCTCACAGTGTTTGATAGGGTTTAAAAATTGTGTTGAAAAATGTAGAGAAATTCACAAGATTATACATTCGAACAAAAGATGTATAATAATAATGAAAAAAAAGATTGATGATTAAGTTTTTCCAAAATTAATGATCCAGACCAGTATTTTTAACCAAGATAACTGTGGTAATTTGCTATGTATAAGCAGGGGTGTATCAAGTTTTTTAAAAGTGGGGTGTTTTAGAGTTGTTGTCGCCTGGCTATTATAGTTTATCTCAACTTGTCTTATCTCATTATCTTCTGCTTAATCCTATACTACGGACTGGGGTCATGTTCTCATCTATTGGAGGTTTCAGGTGCTTGGCAGAACAGGGTGCAAATCTGTCGCTGGGCACCCACTCACTCATTCACATAGACAGAAAGACACTCTGTTTAAATATTATACTACTGAAATGTTAACTGTACTTTACTTTGAGGTTTTTACACATTTTTTTAACACACTTTGTTTGTTGTCTTCAAAAGTTGCAGGTTTTATGTTTTCTATGAAATCCTTCTCTAACCTCATTATCTGAAATCCTTAAAGAAACCTTGTGTAAATGGTGATACTGGGTGTGAACAGGGCTTCTTAGATGAGCTAAAAAATCCATTGGTTATCGGTGCCATTGCAATGCTGCTCAACAACCTCCTGAAGGTCAGGGGAGAGCTCTTTTGCTCTATCTATCATAAGATGTTTCTGACATGACAGCTTGGTGAAAAATGATTTGTTTACTTGCATGCAGAGGTGAGTACCCAATTTATGAAAAGTAAAAGCAATAACCTACCAACATTTACAAAACCAGCTTCTAATTAGCACATGTAAATAAACTAATTAGTGGAATCAGCTGCGTTTCCTTCTGTGTGTGGGGGAGAGGGGGTTGTGTGTGTGTGTGTCCAACTTCCCATCCTGTCAATTCTCTTTATTGCTCACACTGTTGTGAAATAAATGTTTAGGGTTTCATAATAACACGAAATTTAACCTTAAAAAGACTATAAAAAGAAGTTAGGGATTTAAGGTAAACTTATGGGCCAATAAAAATTAATGTTATAATCAAGTATCTTTTATTTGCATTATTTTTTTATTTTTTGCATAATTATTATTCATCTTGAATTGTAATTGATGTCTTGTTGAAACATGACACTCTGCTCCATTCAAACAATTTACCTCCATTGTGATAAATTTCTGGTGACAAAACTTTTAAACCAATCAGATTGTGGGGTCAAAAATAAAAATTGTAAAATTGCAAATAAAGGCTCCTGGTTATAAGTTTGAATTTTAAACACAAAACTTGTACTAAAAACTCTCACCATCAACACTACTCTCTCTCTCACTTTCTCTCTCTCTGCTCTGACATACCTGCCTGTTCGACATGCTGTCGCCTAGCAACCTATTGTCTGCCCACAGCTGTCTATCATTATCAGGAATTGCTTCTCATCTCCAAGAGTGTGAATCTGACATGAGAATACAGAGAGATGCTTTTCTTCATTTTGCTTCTCTGGCAAAACTACAGTCTGTATTTGATTACTACCTGTTGTTCATTAAAGCAATGTTCTACTGCCTCCAGACAGTGTTAGATGTTAGATACAGAAAGTCACAGGGAAGTTAAGAAAATGGTTTAGACAATCAGCTTTAGGGAGAGTCAAACTTTAAAACAGTAAAACTTTTTAATATGACTAAAACCAAAAAATGAGAAAATGGATTAAGATTTTCTGCCATGTTCATAAATAGTCATACATTAACAATGAAGGTCCTGTTTCTCATATATAACAATCCTAAAAACTAGATTTTTAACTACATTTTATGTTTAATCCCCTGCTTAACCCCCTGCTTAAATAACATATTTTGTTAATTTTCAATGTTAATAAACAAGCACAAGATTTATATATTTATATTTATATATACATTTGGTGAAGTGGTTAGCACATTTGCCTCTCAGCACTTGGGATACCGGTTCAAATCTCTATCTGAGTGGAGTTTCCATGTTCTTCCTATGTCCCCGTTGGTTTTCCGGTTTCCTACCACAGTCCAAAAACACGGATTCAATGTGAATTGACTGGTCTAAATTGCCCTTATTTAGTGTTTGAGCGAGTGTGTGTAGCTTGGCACCAAAACATTCTTCCATTGATCTGCATGGAACACCCCCCCCATATGACCTAATATTAAATTGAGTAGAAGATAAATAATGAATGTATAAATGTTTAACAAATCTACACACATTGACTTATGTTTCCCTTTAAAATGCAACATATTAAAATTTTAGTACTGTATTTTAACACAGGTAAAAATTCAAATGGTAAATAAAAAAATGTTACAGTTGTTTTAGATGTGCTGATGCTTGTTTCTAGTAGAGGATGTGTTAACTTTTCTCCTGGAAAATCAATAATAAAAATCCATGAACATTTGCTATCTAAAGCTTATTCCTGAATAAATCAATAAATGGTTACTTTAATGCATATTTACATCAGACATCTTTCCCTAACCCATTTTGCACAGTCAGTTCAAGGTGGAAATACAGGGATGTTCTGTGTAAATGGGCCAAGCAGAATAGAGGTATTGTTATATCAGCTGTATGCCCATAATAAAAGTAAAGACCTGGCTTTGTGCTGATGAAACAAGCTGGTCATTATGTCCAATTGTAAGAGTAGAGACCAAAGTGGCAGTTGTACACAATATAAAGTTGGTGCTCCTTTAACAAGATTAGGTATCGTTTGTTATGTCATTATTGCGCTAATCCTAAAAAGAAAGCATCAAACTATTCCTTTTTTTTAACAGCATCCTATGTAACATGACGTAGATCCTAAAAATAAAGTGAGCTTTAATGTCACTGCAGTCAGTGCTGACTAAAAGCTCGAATGTAATGTTAGGACTTCATTCTGATTGACCTGGTTAATTATTTAATGTATTACTTTCTTGCAAGAAAACCAGATCTATAGAAAACTGTAAATGAAATAAGAATGTTATACTTTTTATTAAATTAACCAAGATAAGGTTAAAGCCAGAGTCTCTTATTGCTTCTGGTATATCCATTTAGGCAAAAGATGAATGATTTTAGACGAAAAAGGACCACATTCATAATGTTTTTTATATTACCCAATGAAACTACTATGTTTGCGTAACATTACTTCTTACAGGAAATGACTTTTCATGGAAAGAACTACTGGATGCACGTAATATTTGGTAATGTAGTGTACTGTGTGAATTTTATTAGCAATGTAACAAGTTCATAAATAATGTGTTAAGCATGTACAAACCCTGTAATTTACAGTTTACTTCGGTTTTATTTTTTTCTTACACATAATTTAGCAAGGATGACACAATGCTAAGGATCCAGATTCGAATCCAGTGTCCATGTAGGACTTCTCCGGGTTCTCCAGTTTCCTCCCACAGTCCAAAAACATGATTTTAAGGTAAATTGACCCTATATAGTGTGTCTGTTAGATTAACTGTTCCCAGTGACTGATTGACACCCTGTCCTGGGTGTATCTGCCAATGTTCGAAAAGTTTTTCCCTGGATGGGCTTTGAGAAGCCCCCCCTCATGACCCTAATAAAGTATTAAGCAGAGGATAATGAGAGAATATAATTTACCAAATAGCTTGTTATTTTCAAGGAATTGGTCTGTCATTAATGGCACTGACACCTATTAAAATCACAACCACTTTACAAAGTCTTTGGTGATTTCTTATGTCACAGTGCTATTGGAAGCTCAAAAGTAAAAACAATATCATTAAAGTAAATTCTGAAAAATTCAGATTTGTAGTTTAGAGGTTAGTGAATAATTTATTTAGTCTGTACAAAGTCTGTACTCTTTTAATACAAGTAAATATACATTTTTAAAGGTTCTCTGAGAAATAAACCATGAGCATGTTTACAGAAATACAGAGAGATGAATGCCCAAATGACTGCTTTTTGCGGCTATGCTTAATAAGACCCAACAACTGGGACTGTGGCTAAATAAATAAGTAGCAACATTGCTGATCCTGTTAAAGAAAAACACACAAGCATGTTGTATGTGAACAGTTCATCCTATAAAACCTAAAAGCTGATAGACCTTCAATTAAAAATCATAGAGGGAAGGATAGATCAGTCACATCTGGTAATGCCAATCTATTACATAACACAATAAAAATAAACTACAATAAAAACAAGGTCTGAATGTCTGAATGTATTAAAATTGATCACCATCATAATAAATAATTTCATCATTTCATGAGGTGAAATGTTTTTATGTTCAGTCAGTCACCTTGAAAATCAAATTTCAGCCCTTGTACAGCAGTTGAAGTCGGTTTGAGTGATTTCTACAGAACCTTTTTTCTTTAGATATTTCACTTCTAGTGTTGAAGTAATAGTGATAGATATGATGTTAGGTATTCTTCTTTTTATACAGATGGAACTTTTATCTAGCAAGCTTTAGATTTTTCCCACTTAAAAATAGCTAATCTTAGCTTAATGGCAGACAACAGCAACAAAAAATAAATTTTTAACTTATTAACTTAGATAATGTCACCTGACTTGGCTAGCTGTTCTTCTGTGGTAAGAATAATTTTTGAAGGGATGTGTTTCATAGGGAACCTAAACCGGGATGTTGGTATGGTTCCTCTAATTAGTCCCTAGAACATTGTGGTCAAAAGGATGTTTAAAAACGAGATTCCTTTAAAAAGGCTATTGGATGAAATAGTAAAAAGTTACAGTACATTTCAAAAGCATTAACCCTTTGAGTATAGTTTAAAACCTTAAAATAGGTAAAATATCAATAACACAAACATTGATCTACCTCATTCAGGCCATTGAAACTAGGAAGAACCAGATCAGAGGAGTTACCAAGAGGCCAATGACAAATGTTATGGACATGTACAGTGGGCCTAAGGTAAGAAACACTTTTTTATTTTTAAAGAAATGGTTACACTGAGTCTTATTTATGCTTTACAAAAAACACTTCTGGAAGCACGGTGGCTTAGTGGTTAGCACGTTCGCCTCTCAGCATTAGGGATTTCCGGTTCGAATCCCCATCTGGGTGGAGTTTCCATGTTCTCCCCGTGTCTGCGTGGGTTTCCTCCGGGTTCTCCGGTTTCTTCCCACAGTCCAAAAACATGGATCAAGTCAATTGAGTTCTCCAAATTGCCCCATGTAGAGTATGTTTGAGTGAGTGAGTGTGTGCCCAGCGATAGGTTGGCGCCCTGTCCTGGGTGTATCTGCCCGGCGCCTGAGACGTTTTCCCCTGGATGGGCATGGGGAACCCTAATAGAGGATGAAGCGGAAGATAATGAATGAATAAATGAATGAATGAAAAAACACTTCTGTAACATAAGAGTATATGGTCATCTAGAATTGTTTGGACTGGGATTGTTCCTAAATATGAACACTTTAGTTTATCAGAAAGCATGCTTCCATTGCCTGAATTAATGAAATTAAAATTATTTAATTTAATTATTTAATTATTACTTAATTAAAATGTTTTTTAAAAAAACATTTTATTTAATGTTTGCAAATTAAAACTATTTAACAAGACATTTTCTAAGCAGAGCAACATTCAATCAGTATGATGTTTATATAATTAGATCCTACAGCACATTACTATAGCAACGAAGAATTTAAAGACAAACTTGGCAACATTTACATGGAAAATTGTATATTTATAAGACTTGGACATCCTTTAAATTGTTTTGTGTGAGTGAGCTGATTGAAGCCAAATACAGATGAAGATGAGTCTTTACAACCCTAAGTTGGACCAAGTTCAAATGCTTTGTTTGACGTAGATTGTCCACAGCATATTCACCACCGTCGGGCATGACAACGATCTCAAAAATAAATAAAGGAAGAAAAATGGGAAAGTCAATTTTCTTGAGTTGCCAAAAAGGAACCCTTAATTCAATCAAAAATCTATATCTGAACTTGAGAAGAGCAGTACGTTGATGCTCACCATGAAATTTAATTTAACTTGAACAATTCTGCCAGGAAGAATGGGCAAATATTCTCCAGTCTGGATCTGCAAAGCTGAACATATCCAAACAGACTGATGGTTGTAATTAAAGTACAGGTGGCTCAACTAAGAATTAAATCAGGGGAATGGTGTCCTTTCTGACCCAGTTATTTTATCAGATCATTTTTTTGAATAAATTTTCATATATTATTTTTACTTTGACAATGGCCTTCTATATTACACACTATTTACAAATATTTATGATATTTCCAACATTAAAGGTTGGCTGTAGTTTGTCTGTTTATTTATATACTTTTTAAAATTTCCTATACTCTGTTCTCTAATAGTCCACAGATCAAGTATTATTTGGGTGGTAGATCAATCTCAGAAGTGTGACTCTTATGTATTTTTATCAGTCACAGCAGTGCTTTTGGTGGTTTTAAAAACCTTAATGTTACTACTAAACTGAGAAATGATGACCAACCAACTGTAGGCACATTGAGGGAACAACCCCAATTAAGTGTTTAAAAACCCTAATATCTCTACTGTTTGTAGTTTTGGAATCAATTTTTTGAGAAAAATAATAAAATATTTACATCATGTACTAAAATACAAGGTTTACATACTTTGCTAAGGTTTAGATACACAGATATGTTTTGTATTCCTCAATACAAAAAAAATCAACCAACCTACCTCCCTACCTACCAAACTACCTACATTTCTATAATGGCTTTAATTAAATCTGTGCAGATCAGTTAAGTTCTTTCATTCATCCCATGGCAGTGAATTAAGAAAATGTAGCTTATTGATGGAGCTCTACATGAAGCAGGTGCTGAAATTAATTCAATGTCAAGCAATTCAAATGCAAAATGTTTATTATGTAAAGAGAAACATTAAGTAAGTCATTTCAAAACACATAACATAACTTATTTGAATGTTAAAGTTCACCAAAATTTCAGAAAAATTAAAATCTTGGCCAAGATGTGTATGCATAAGCAGTCCCAAATTAGTTGTTCATGACTGACACTTATTTCACCTTTCTGTTAGTAAAAGTGGTTTCTGCGAGTATTATCTTTGCAAAAGCGAAGAAGACGCATTGTGGGAACCCGTCCATTCTCCTCACCAGCACTCTCATTCTGCTCACAAATTCAATTTTCATTGGATCATTTCCAACTTATTCAATGCAGTAGCACAAAACTCTTTTTCAAGGGCGCACACACACACATCCCTCTCAGTTTGCTTCCCTTCGGATGTTTTCATTAGCACTTAATTTCATTACCACAATGAGAGTCTGAAAAACAAATGAACTCCACTGGAACACTTTTTAATCCACAATTACACAAACATTTCTTCAGTTACACTTACTGTATTGTTTAGTATTTAACACAACTGCTTGTTTTAGACAGATTCTAATAAAAAACATATGGCAGTATTAAAAATATGTTGTGTATATTTCTCTTGAACTTGACGTACTTTGATTATCAGTCTTGTAGCTGTAAGATGATAAGAAAGTACTAATTTGTAATAAAAACCCTGCCAGGTAATATTAACAAGCTTTCTTATTCTGATAAATCCATTAAGTGCTGGACCAACTGGGCATTATTGTAACTACTAATATTCATAACCTAATCATTTATTATCTTATGAGCAGTTATATTTGAGGCTATTTTTTGATGGAACATAACACATACTTGTGTCTTTATTTTCTGTACCTTAGAGTTGAGCATCAAAACTGACAATTTATCATGGCTCATTCAAAGAGTAAAACAATCAACTCAGCACCTAGTGAGAACATGTGAGTATATTTGATGCCATTAATACTAAAAACCTAAGTACTTGACCTCCATATTTTTGTGTTTTTAATAAACATGGGACGTTGATACTGATGCTTCTCAACATCAGTCTATTTATATTCTGTCTGAGGCTTGTGTTCATTAGCACTGTGAGTTCAAGCATATGCTAGCACATCTGTCAAATTCATATTTTCACACAGCTTCATTAAACAGTGTCAT
This sequence comes from Corydoras maculifer, assembly GCA_019802435.1. Classification (NCBI taxonomy): domain Eukaryota; kingdom Metazoa; phylum Chordata; class Actinopteri; order Siluriformes; family Callichthyidae; genus Corydoras; species Corydoras maculifer. Next base: position 2,840,044 of record JAFMOD010000727.1, read on the forward strand.
GAAACAATGTGCTGGTAAGCTGCTCCCACAATGGCCATGTAACTGCTGTGCTACAGGATATTACCAGGTGTCACCTGGACAACAGATTTTTTTTACTTGACCACATGAAAGATTGTCCCTATGGTTCTTTAAATTACACTTTTATATTATTTTAAAACAGAAAATAAAAGTTTGAAAGTGTATATTCTGCCTATACTTTGATATATCAACCTGACAATCAGTAATCCCCAGAGACCAGATCACAATTAATTGCTTCGTAAACAGTGGGTGGTGTTCTTATATGCTGAAAAGTATATTATTACATACAGTAATTATATATTACAGGGCATGAGTCACTTACAAATCACTAACTGCAAAAATGTGAGCTACACAATATAGGAAACAATGACATGTATACTCTTATGTACACATAATCGCAAGAATATATATACATACTGTATATTGCATATGTACACTTTAAAATAAGGCAAGAGAGAGTACCACTGTTGTTAGTTTAAATTTTCTGATTAGTATTCAAGGTGTGTAAAGCATGAAGGCTGCAAGCTTTCAAAAATGCAGTCAAAAACATCCATAATGGCATGGCAATTCATGATGTGCTTATGTACAGTGCAGTTGACAGATGAATATTTTCTATGACGCTGAAGCTCCACTCCAGTAAAGTGATTATGGTGGTTTTGCATAGCTACTGGCAGGCGTATATTTACTGAAGTTGCAGCACGAGACTCTGCACTCTATTATTTATGAATTTACATATGTGTACAGACCATGTTCAATCTAATGTCATTCTTCACATCTTTAACTGAAACACCCAAAGATGCAAATGTATGACAAATTTGCATACATATGCCTATTAACAGATTCTGTGTTCAGGTTAATATCATGGAGGTATGAACTTGCAATGGAGAGCTTGGAAAGCATTAGCTGCAAGAACAATTTACATATCCCAGCTCCACTTCAGGGGGGAATAAAATGTTTGCTTGTAGTCCAAACCACAGCCAATTTGTGTTCACTCGCCTGAAAGGTATTGGGCTCTGTGCCACCAGACTTTAGTAGTGCTTATACAGGTGGTAGGAAAACTTTAATGAGATCACTTAGAGTACTGTTTGGCTGCAGGTCCTTGGCTGTAGTGTAGGATACTGTGTCTGTATCTAACAGCACTTCACATTCATGCTGTTAGGACGGAGTGAAAGTGGTTGCACTCTTCTGCCACTATGACTTGAACAAGTTAAAACATTTAATTTTATTTCAAACAGGTGCACAAAATAATTTGAATATATAGAAAGAAAACAGGTAAATAAAAACATCTATTGCTATTATGAGTAATATTAGTTGGTGTACAAAATATTACAGATATTATATGCATTGTCTTTTGCTTTTGGCAATGTGGCATAATTATTATAGAGCAATGTTTTCATTTTTTTTAAACACAGTTCTGGGAGGCATGTGACTAAAACCCTCAAGCAAAATGATTCTGGGTTTGATTTCCAGACAGGATGGAAAAGGTCCTTTTCATGTGGAGTATGCATATCCTCATGCCAGTAGGTAAATTGGCAATATAAAATTTCCCCAGGTGTGAATGTGAAAATGAATGTGTTTTTTTAAGTGTCAAAATGGAAAACAGAAAAATTAACTTATATGCCTTTTGTATTTGAAGGTAAAAACTTCAACTGATTAATTAATAGATTTAAAACTGAAAAAAGAAAATGGTTTGGGTGTTTGTTTGTTTTTTTAAAGTATGTTCAGTACGTTATAAGTATTATTATAGTTGTTGTTGGTATTATTCATTTATATTCTTCCGCTTAATCCTCTACTAGGGTCGTCGGCAGGTTCCCCATGCTTATCCAGGGAAGAAAGTATCGGGCGCTGAGCACTGGGCACACTCATTTATACAGACAAACAGACAGACACACACACACACTATATATGGGGCGATTTCGAGCATTCAATTAACCTTAAGTATGATTAAGCAGAACAAATGAATGAATTAAGTTACTACAATACTCTTCATTTTACACAATGCAATTCATAAAATAAAATATAACTGCAAACTATATATTATTATTCTCTCTCAAAGTAGTTGTGATTATGCATGTGCTTTCCTGGATTATAATTGTTTTACTTTATTTCTAATCACTTATTATGTATTATTACATGTCTACATGCTACAGCTAAACATGTTTCTGGGTAATGTCAACTTTAATGGCTTCAAAAGTCCACAGTGAAAGAGTGATCAATTTCCATAGACAGTCCATAACGTCTGCAGCTTTCCCAGAAGCGTCTTCTGCATGGCCACTCTACAAAGACAAATGGATCTGTACATAATGAGCAGCTTTTAGCAGAGATCAATTTTTGCTCTCTATCCCATTTATGGTCGCACTTTGGTAGCCTGAAAAAGCCTGTATCTTTGCCCAGTAGTCAAAGAAAAAAGGTTGGTGTGTTATATAAAAGCTTCATTAGAATTTACTTGCTGTTGCTTCAGGACCTGCAAATTAATGTTAATCATGAAATTTGTGGACAATTAGGTCACATTTTATGAGGGGATCCAAAGTAATTTTAATAAATCTGCTTGAGTAACATAATTTGAATAAGTGTCAACAGAGTTTAAGTGTTTTTTCTAAACTGGAAAAAGTATTTCTAGCTATGGGTACAAATCAATATTTTTATGACATTATCATCTGATTAGATGCAGAAGCCTAATTACCACTGACTCACAAATTCAGTGTTCTCCTTTCAGAATTATTACCAGCATTAACAATATGATTATACAAACAAATTCATATTAAACATTCGCTTTGTTTGAACTTTGTTTTAAAGCTGTCACAATAATAAACTATTATTACATTTTTTTTCCATTTAATTGCATAATGCATTAAACTGAACGTTCATACCATTTCCTTTAGATTGACAATCACACTGTCATGGGTATGGTTTGGACAGCAGGAAACACGTAAAAATTCACTTAATACTGATGTCACATTTTTATAAATAAAATATCATCTATGTTCAGCATATTATTTGACAGGTCGTATTTTGACCACATACAGAGGAAGTGTAATAATAGCTTTGTTCATGAAGAGTAAGTGCATTAACGTCATCATTAATAGAAAATGCTCTGAATAAAATATGCGGAAAAGGAGCATTAAAAGAATATTAGTAAACAGGGGCATAAAAAGGACCAAAGCATAAAATGCACTTGGTTCTAAGCATGCAGGTGGGTTGTCTATGAACACAAAAATGTTTTCAATGTCAATTATTAATAATCATTTACTTATTCCACCTCTGCCCAGCGATAGATTGGCGCCCTGTCCTGGGTGTATCTGCCCAGCGCCCGAAACGTAATCCCCTGGATGGGCATGGGGAACAACCTCACGACCCTATTATAGGATAAAGCGGAAGATAATGAATGAATGAATGAATGAATGTTCCACCTCATAATTTGAGCTAGACACTCAAATGTTTTAGAATTAAACACTTTGGCTACACTGCTCTCTTCTTGCTACTCGGACAACTTAAGTATTTATTAATGCATATGCAATATGACATTTATGTAATGGCCATTTTTTGTGGTTAGTAGGTAGACAAGAAGAGTGCTAATCTCTTTATATTGAATTTAAACATATTGTACTCAGACAAAACAGCTATGTAGTCCATCCTGTCAATACTTTCTTGTGTTTTATAATACACTTACTGTACATCCATTAATGATAGTTTTACAATTCCTCATTGAAAATAAGCAGCAAATTGGCCCAAGTAGCAAGTTGCATACCAGTGATTCACAGTACATCAGAGCAGAGCAGTATCGTATTTTAAATGAGCCCTCTAATAAAATGTAAAACAGCTTGTTACCGTGTAAGATACATTTGAGGGTTTTATACTTACACATATAGACTTATTAAAGAAAATTTCAGCCGTCTCACCTCACAGCAGGAAGGTTTGATTTCAAGACAGGAGGACAAGTCCTATTTTGGGGAGTTTGGATGTTTTCTGCATGCCTTCTGGATGTCCTCCTGGAGCACCAGTTTCATCCAACAGTCAACAGACATACTAACAGTTGAAATAAATGGTGCTAAACTGCCTTGTGGTGTTAATGAGTGCAGCAGAATGTTTGTCTGTGTGTCTGCCCTAAAAATGCCCGGCAGATTCTCCGGTTTATTCTTACAGTCCAAAAACATAGATTTAAGTAAATTGGCTGCTCTGTATTGCTCCAATTAACAGTAGTGTGTGTGTGTCTGTGCGAATGAGTATCAAGTAGAATAATAACTTCCCCCAAGTATTAAGCAGATGGATGAACTTATATTTTACCAGATCTTGCAAACTACTGGACTGTGTCATACCAACTGCCACAACACGTCATATCTATAGTAAGAACAGATATAGAATGAACAGATCACATACATAGTGCTAAAGTCTGTTCTATCTATTGATTTAAGTGACAAACTTTTATCATTGATTCAAGATAAGACAAAAATTCTAAGGAAAACAACTTCAGTGTTGTTCTGGTGAGTCATTGTAGCAATTAGTAACAGTAATTATTTGAAATGTCAGATACAAAAATCAATTTGAATGTAAAATAGCCAGCACAGATAATACTTTTGTAAGTTTATTAATAAGCCTGCAACTAAATACTAATATCTAATCCTTCATTTGAAATATTTTTTTTCATATTTTATCCTACTTGCCATGTGATGATTACACATATTCCAATTTAAAGCTTGGATTCAGTCATGAAGCAATAAGAGTTATGGGTCTTAAAAAGGGCATTGACACTGACAATTAAACTCGGGATTTGACCCCTCAGCTTTTAGATAGATAACCCAACAACCTAGCCTCCTTTTCACTTCACTAGTAGAACTGATTTAAATGTCATTATCGCAGTAACTATTTGAATGGAACAATAAAGCACAAAAAAAAGATACTAAGTATAATGCACGGGCTGGCATATTTATATACTTGGTAAAAGTGAAATTACTTTATAAGACACCAAAAGTAATCACTTAAACTCATTTCAGTGACACAGAACTTCAATAACATAAAGCTTAATGAAGCCCAAATTCTCAATTCAAACTAAATGAATTGAATCCCTTTAATTAAAACTATAATACTGCTTCTATTAGAAACCAAAGGGTTAAGGGAATTAATACACATATGCTAGTTGAATGTCTTTAAATCCAGAACGTGACTTTGAAGACTACTTGAATTAAATGAGCGAGTTGGCGAAAATTGAAACAACATTACTTTTCTTTGTGTCACTTCACTAACCCCTGATAAATCATTCTCTTTGCAGCTTTTACAAATACACTTAATTCCTTAATTCCTACTTTGTTTCATCACAGAAGTTCTTCACTTTTATTTCCTTGCCTCTTTCTCTCCCCTTTGCTTTAAGATGGTAATAGAAAGCAGCAGTAACCACAGCAAAGGAGTCAGAACTTTGGACAGCAGCCAGCATCACAGCTGATTTACACACTGCTGAAAACCCATCAGTTTCATCTGGATTACACTCACACACTCCTACAAAATACAATGTAACCGAATGCTGTCAAAGTGATGATGCGATACATTATAATATAGTTAAATGTAAATTTTACTGTAGATGTGCCCCATCACTTCCAAATCCTATGGTAATATATTTTCATAAAAGCATATAAAGTATTAATAAGTAAAATAGGAAATGAAGCAGGAATATAACGATGTACCTTAACAACCATACACAGTATATAAATTCCCAAGTTTATCCAAATTATTTTATAATGAATAAACTGTATCTGTCCAGAGTTTATGTCCAGTACAATTTCAATAACACTGCGTGAAAGCTTAGCGTGCAATCATTTCTTATAGTAATGATCTTGACATAGCATATATTTAGCTGTTCACATATTTTTGACCAGTTAAAGTAAGCAGCTGATAAATTGGTGTTTTTTAAAGCCATTATTTTGTCTTAAATACATCAGAGATGATTGATGCAGACGGTTATCAATTCTGATTTTAAAGCAGTTCACCTTATCTGTGGTACATGACTGATTACCACAGCTGCTGTTTATGACATTTTGTCTGTACTGTAAATAAAAAACAGTTTACAAAAGTGATACAATTATAAGCTTATGCGCCTTTGTCTATTACATAACAATTCAGTATTTTCAAATTTGATAGAAATTTAAAGCTTTCATCCTTTAAGCTAGCAGAACTACATAATGTGTGTGTGTGTGTGTGTGTGTGTGTGTGTATTTTATTAAAAGATACAATTTTATGCACTTTGTATCCATCCTGTTGATTGTTGTCTCTTTAAAAGCTTCACAACCGGCTCATAGTCAGAGCATCTGAAGGTTGGAATTTATATGTGATGCATCAACAAAGCTGTTATCAAACCCCTGGCCTTTATCTGAAGGTTTCTTTAATGTGGATTGATGTGCCTCCGACATTACCAAGTGTTCGTCTAAAGTGTGCTTGCAATGACACAGAGGTCTCCAAATTATTAAAAGCCAAATGCTTCTGCTTTAAATGTGACCTTTATTAATGCAGTCCTGCAGAAAACGACATGCTTTGTGAATTCATTTCAATATGTGTCGAGAAAAGATCTGTTTAAAGGCCAAACACTAGCTGCTTCCAGCAAGTGGTAGGTATTCTTTACACAACAAATAAATGGTAAAGTTTAGAAACTGACCATTTCAACTTCAGTCATTGTCCATTTCTTCAACATATCATAAGCTGCTGACTGTTGATTTAAGTGCACTTTTGTGGGGGACAGTATATTATTTAGTGGTGATCATCATGCTTTGAATTTAAGTTTAGTATTTTTTCAATGTTGAGTTCTGAGTAACTGATAACAACAAACTATTAACACACTGCCAATAATACACCAAAACAGTTTAAAAGCATTGTATAAATCCTTGCTCCTGCTTTCAAACACTATAGAGACAAAAGTGAGAAATATCACACCTACTCAAGCTTCTTCTAACAGCTTCGGCTCATCCTAAAAATTTGTCTACCAGATTTTCAAACGTTACTGAGGAATTTTGAAAAGCATTTGTAAGGTCAAATATTGAATTTAGACAAAAGGACCTGGCTCACAATTTCAGTTCTTTTTGTTCCAAATAGGTTAAAGGCCATTTCCGTAACAAACTCACTCAACCATGCCTTCAGTGACATCACTTTGTGTACTGAAACACAGTTCCATGCTAGAACAGAAACAAGCATTCCCCAAAGTGTCCCCACAAAGTAACGGGTGTACTGTGATTTAAGCTACATTGCAGGTTCTCTCATTTCAAACACCTGTAGCAGAACTGAATGAATCACCAGACTTTAATGAATAAGAGGCATGTTCTAATATAGTTTCCTCTTTGTTTATCGCATTTGCAGGCTGTGACTGAAGGTTAAACAATAATGTGGCTTTAAGGGCCCACACTAGTAATTTGGGTGGACTCAGGATATGAACTTAACATACCTTTGTTCTGTTTTATAATAATAAACTCTAATAAGTCCTGTGCTTTTGTTAGAACAATGAGTATTGGCCCAGAAACAATTCCAAACCCAAATTATCTATACCTATAAGTATAAAAGCAATACCTTTTTCAAGACTAAGATGTGGTCTATACTATTTTAATGTAGGTGTTTGGTTTCCCCACAAAAAAACATGACAGTTAAATATATATATATATATATATATATATATATATATATATATATATATATATATATATATATATATATATATATCAGGTGCACCAAGGAGAACAGTTTGCAACTAATTACCAGCATCTAAAATAGGCCACTATTACACCCACTACTTGCAACATGCAGTTGGCTTGATCCAATTAGGATGAAATCTCTTGGTCGTGAAAATTTGAATACACTTTTTTATTTATATGCCAAACTTAGGCAATACAACGGGATGACAGAAACAAATTTACATGGACATGAGATGCCTGGTACAATCAATTATGTGTCTGAAACAAACGCATGAGATTCGTTAAACCTCGTCTCTTCTCAAACCCTATTAATGTAGCTTTCATCCGAGTATGTACTGTATATATATAATCTTACCATTTTCAGTGCTCTTTGTAAACGACAGTTCGCTGCGCTTATTGTGTAGTTTACAGGCCTAATTGCTCAATTCTATCCTCATATGGGAGCAACAGGGTAGGGTGTATGGCCGAAAGACGCCCGATACGTGTGCGTCTGAGGTTTGGGTGCAAATCCCTCATGATTGTCAGTGCAGACGTATTGTAACTTTTGTACTTTTTAACTGTCCCGTATGTCCACGGGAAATATGTCCTCGTAGGCTGGCGGTGAGTCGTTTGGTGGTGGGTAAGAGAACAGGTACACGTGGCCCAGCTCGCTGTGGACGGGTGCGTATCCCGGGAGTTCGATAGACGGGTGGCCGCTCTTGCGCGCTTCCCCGTTGGTTTGCGGGCTCTGGGAGCAGGAGACAGCCAAACTGATGTAGGAAACCGTCCGAAAGTCGGTCGCAGTCGTGAGCTCCCGTTCCTCAGCGAGCAGAACGCTCCTGCGCCTGTGCGCCCTGCGCCTCCGGTAGAACTGCTCCGCCTGGTAGCGCTTGATGACGACCAAGTTGACGAGTCCAAGCAGGCACTCGAGTGCGTTAAGCACAGCTGAGGCGACAAGGCCGCGCTGGTAATCCTTTAAACGGCCGCACGCCACAGGTACATCCACTGAGTCCGGGCAATAGCGCGAGTATTTCCGTTCCACCAGCGACACCGCGTCTCCGTCCACCACGGCACCAGAAAAGGCAGTGAGCACGCCGAGCAGGAACACCAACAAGCCAAAGAGAAAGAAATTGCGACACCCTGGTTTGCCCCTGCAGCAGAGCAGCGCCATGGCCAGCAGCGCTTGCCCCAGCCCGAGCAGGATTCCAGAGTAAAACGCCCCGGCGGCCGCGCTGAGCTGGAAGTGCGCCTTCACTTTGGCTCCCAAAGAGAGACACTCGAACCCAACCACCGCTGCGCTCACAGCGCACGCCAGCAGCAGGCTGCTGGAGACCACGGCGCACGCTCCTTTTCCACTCAACTTCATTATAATCCTCCTCTGCCTCCTTCATCCTCCCTGGTCCTCTTCGCCAGCCCTTCTCGAAGTGCCCTGGCAAACGCACATGACGCGAAGAACGGAGAAGGTGCGGAGCCGCGTGCCGTGCCTTTGCCTTTGCCTTTCCCGCCGCTTCTCGCCGCACGGATGAATTATTGATGGGCAGGGCGCGCTCCTTCTGCGGTTACAGCCGCCCAGATCCAGCGCGCATCTAACGATTACCTTCATGACCTTCTCCCGCCATCCACATCCGCAGGGCTGAGTCGTAAAGGCCGAATGGAAAGACGCTCAGTCCGCTCTCACAGCCCTCCGGTGCGCGCCACCGCGCCAGCGAGCGAGCGCACATTAGCCAGACTGCGCGCTCAGCTCCAGCCTTTAGCTCCGACGGGTACCAGAATGCGACACACAGCGATCCTCTCTCGTACTGCTCTCCTGTTATCGAAAATGAGCTCACCACGTGCGAAACCTACGGGCCTTTACATTCTGTTGACTTTCCAACTGAACGTCAAAGTTGGTTTCCATTCTCAGTGACTCCTTTTTGTCAAAGAAAGAGCCACACTGAAGCGGAGTCCCGCAAGACTCCAAACAGCAGACAGCTGAACTTCCAAACACGTCATAACATGCAGGACGAATAGTCTCATATATTAGCAACTCTTCCCATTGGCTGCCAGTAAGAGAATCTCTTGGTGTTTTTCAACCACCTTTTCTTTTACTTTTACTCTTACTTCAACACACCGCATTGTGTGTAAAGAAAATCAGCCCACAATGTGCAATTTCATCTGTTTCACTTTAGCCTCATTAAGCTTGACATGTCTCGACCTACAAGAATTTATACTTGTTTTTTTTTAGATGATGAGACGCAGCAGCGCGTCTGCAGATCAGTCTGAATAAGGGACTTTTTAAAAGTGCTGCCAATATAATAAAGCGTTGACTTTGGTTGCTGTCTACGGTGCTGAATCTTAATATTTCAACGATGGTTGCTGCCTTTGGTGATGAAACTGGCTATTTCAAATTGGTTGCTGTTCGCGTTGCTGAAACTTCATTCTAATCATTGGAATTGTATGTTTCAGTACCACGGACAGCAAACAACTTTGGCATAGACTCCACGGTTTTGTGCTTTTCTAGTTTTGGTCGGTTCAAGTAAATTAAGGTAAGTTTTACTTTTCTCACACTGCAAATGAGTTTACTAAACTTAAAATAAGTACCTATAATATAATGTGTAATAATATGTAATAAGTATACAATGAGCAGTTGTCTTTTGCCTGATTGTAGACTGAATTGATTGTAGACATACAAGTGCATTACAACAAAAACAATGAATTTATATATTCATTTAATTTCTAACCTGCAATCCTGATCAAGGTCACAGAGGTAGCTGTAGTCTGTTCCTGCACTTTAATGGCAAAAACGGGGAAACAACGTGGACAGGTCTTCAGTCTGTCACAAAGCAAAAACACAGACAGTTTCATTTATGCACATATTTACATGTAGGAGCAATTTAGTGCTCTTGTAGCACTAAGAAAAAACTTATTTAAACATTTGGAGAACATGCAAACTTAATTTAAAAAAAACTTAAATACCCTGTGTAGGAATCAAATCCAGAAACATTTTGCTGTGAGATGAGAGAACTATCTTGTCTATCACTCACAAACATTTCTTTGGTTTAATTTGTCAATAAATGTCAGCTGCTCTGTTTCACTTGTTACAGTTTATGCCGTTGGTTTAAAAAAGTGCATAATATCAAATCTAAATATTTTCCTTCATCATAAAGTTAAATAGCAAACAAAACACTCAATGCCACATAAACTACAAGTAGCAAAAACAAGGTTAATTCATTTAGAATCAATTATTCAGCCTCGAATTCTCAACAGAACGTAACATTGTTTATATCTCTTGTGATGAATTGTTTTATTCATCAGTCCAATACATTCTCATTAAAAGAGTTTCAATTATATGAGAAAACTTTCATTTTAGTTATAGCAACCAATAACTATCCCCAGAAGGAAGCTAATTACAGCAATTAAACCAAGCTGCAGGTGTCAGCATGATGCCTACTTGCTTTACTTTAGGCCTTTTAAACTCGCAATGAATCTTCAGTGCCCATGAAGGTGTTCCAGTTACACACTTATTTTTTATAACTACAGATTTGGCCTGTTGGCAGACTTTAATTTAATAACTCCAGTGAGGCAAACTCATTAAAATTGTAACCTGAGTTTAAAAAGGGATTAATTTTTTATTATTATTTTTTTAAATGTAATTCCAAGCTTTATTAAAGAGAACTATATAAAAATACAGTTTAAGAAATACATTTGAAGGTTATTTGATTTAAAGATTATTCATGAATTTTAATCTATCAGTGCACATATTATTAAATTTATATACAAAATATAAGAGTTCTTTAAGATTCTACTCTCTTTATATTTTTAAGAATGATTTAATCCACTTCCTCTGATTAAGGTTGCTAAAAAGAAGTTTTTGGAGTTCAAAGGGCAAAAGTTGGGAAAACAGAGCACACCAATCTATTGCAGGGCAGACAAACAAGCAAGCACATTCACACTTGAGGGATTTTAGTTTGCCAATACTTTTTTAATGTAGGAAGAAATTATTTTATGTGTATTCCACATAAAACAAGCATCTTGCTGTGAGACAAATAATAAAGGTATGTATCATTGAGCTTAGCGATATACACTGGCATGAGAAGAGAAAATTTGAACAATGTACATCATTTACTGTTTGAGTTTACTCGGCTCTTTAACCTGTAAATACTACACCTCAATGACTCCTTCCCCTAAATCACACAGTATTTAAATGTCATTTAGATCTAATGTTTTACTAGACCAGTCCAGAGCCCCATGCCCATTCAGAGGAAAATGATCGTAGCACTGGGCAGATACACCCAGGACAGGACGCCAATCCATTGCTGGGCACACACTCACTCAGACTCACATACACTTACATACTATATAGGGGCAATTTACCTTGAACCTATATCTTTGGATCAGGATTCACCCAGATCAGGATTCAAACCTGGATCCCCAGTGCTGAGAGGCAGATGTGTACTACTATGCCACTGTACCCCTAATATAAATACAACATAAATATATATAAATATATATATATATAATTTTTAATGATCAAATTTTGAACCAGCACAGGTCTTTAAATGGAAAGGAGAATTCTTGAATTTTATAGAAATGCCACTCTAAAGTACAGGAGTTGTAAGCTGAAATACTATACATCTAACCATACATTTCAGAAATAAGCACCAGGTTATATCACAGTGCTTCAAAGTAGATTGTCAAGAGCCATCTTCCACTTCAATTTCTAAACCTCTTTGGATAAGTAAAGTATATGTTTAGTTCCACAGTCTATTAGTGTTTACGGACTCACTTGACTGAAAGTCTCATCAGTTCTACGACACTACACCATCAAATGGTGCTGGAAGCAGCAAATGTGCAGACGTTAATAAGTTTCTGAAATCGGCCTTACTGAACTCATCAGTATTCGCTCTATGTGTTTGGTACAGATAAGGGCTTACCTGCTCTGCGTCATGAAGAGAGCAACATTTAAAGCACACATACACACACATGCATGCACGCACGCACGCACACAAAAACACACACAAACACACATACACACATACACACAATAATGAGTGTCAAAAAAACAAGCTTTACCCAGTAAACATTGTATCTGACAGACTTTAAAATAGGTTGAGGTGCATAAAACACTTACCCTGACAATTTTTATCTTTATTTAAGACAAACCCACACATGCCTTCACATGACTGATGCCGCTCCACATCCAATTTATATTCATTGCTGACCTTCGTGGCCTGGACCACAGTGGCGTGGATTGTCCACTTAGAAATCTTGGCACGGCTTAAAATTAATAATGGATAAAAATCATTTAGAGAAAGAACATCAGAAATCATTTTTTACCAACCTCTGATGAGTTTCTGCCTCATTTATTTTCATCTACCTGACATTTCCCTGGGTGGCTATATAAAGCTTCCTTGGATTTCCCATTCTCATCTTCACCTCTGTTTCAGAGTATAAACAGTGAACAAGTTCAAAACATCTTAAAACTCATGAATCATGATCATCCTGCCCTGGTTTTTTATTTTTTGTTACTGTGGGGTGCAATTAGGCCACGTGACTATCACACCTCAGTCAGCATTTTGGACATCTCAGTCTAAAAGCAGGTGCAGTTGCTTTATCATGTTGGTCAGGTGGGTTTGCCTTGCGGGTGATGTTCTAATTTATGCAGAAGATAAATAAAAATAAAGGTTAAGTTGGAGCCAACAGGAGCCTCTCTGCAACAATATAGTTATATCTTCATGGTTCGTTGGTGAACAGTGATGGAGTGATGCTGAAACAGTAAAGCTGAACACCCATCGTCTTTGTAAAAAGCTTTGGGCAACACTTTAAATGACACACTGCTAATTACAGGGTAATTTCCTAAAAATACAGCAGACTAACAATTTAGCAATTAAGGGTAACAAAAATTTAAACATAGCATAAGTAATAAGTTAATGCAGGGTAATTATTTGCTTTATAGCATTGCATTAACGGTATTAACTTCAAAATGACAGGCTAACAATTTTGTTAATTAGGAAGTCAATGTTCTAGTCGGGCGGCTAATCCTACACTAGGGTAGTGGGAATGTTTCGAGGCGCTGGACAGATACACCCAGGACAGGGCACCAATCCATCACTGGACACACACACACACACACACACACACACACACACACACACACACACACACACACACACACACTATAAAGGGTCCATTTAGAGCATTTACAGTAACACAGTAACAGAAGATTAAACAACAAATTTGATATTTCTTCTTATAGATCTTTCCGAACACCACACAATACACTATGTGAATTTGTGCCAAACCACTGCTTTAAAACTAACTTTAATTCACATTTTAAGTGTCACTTTACTATAAAACAATCAGAATTAAAGTCCTGGCAAGAAACCAATTCATTACTCTTTTACTTCTTTTCACTTTAAGCCAGTGTAGAGTAGATTTAGGTGATGTTTAAGAAGATGAGCAAACGATTGGAAGCATGCACCAACCTTTCTTTAGATGAAGCTAATCCAGTAAAAGCACTTAAATCACTCGCCAATGCTGCATGCCAATTTCATATATTAAAGGTAGAGTAGTTTATCACTCATACTTCAAACTGGGCTTGTTTTATGTATGTTTAATGAATCAGAGTCTCTGTGTCATGAACTTTAATGTGAATGGTAAAACCTGCTATGATACTTGTAGCAAGTTCAATTCACAGATGGAACCAATCAGAATACAGAGATCTATTAGGGGTATTAAACAATTTGGGAAAATGCACTTCTATTTCAGCAGAACATCATAAAATATAATTTTAAGATTGATTTGTGGGTCCATGAAAGAAATGTACAATCAGTACATCTCTGCAGTGACACTGATGCAGTGAGGGGGGTTTTAGTGCAGCAGTGCACTAGTTTCATTCAAACACCTCAGTGACACTGTTGGGATAGGAATAATGCACGAATCAAATAATACCCACTCTGTAAAGAGTAAAGGGAATGTACACAGATGGACTACAGTCTAATTATAAAATTACAAAGTCCATCTTTACGGGAAATGGAACTGATAACATGAACAATCCGTGGAAGAAATAGGTGTGTCCAAACATTTGAAGTACTGTAGTTCTCAACAGTTCAGCTGATCACTGTTCAGTTGAGCTACAACAAAAAACAAACTCTACACAGATTACGGGTACAGCTCTCTGGAATGTTTCTAAGCCCCCAAAGTCAAATTACCAGGTTTTGCAGTAAACCTGGAGAACAAAACATTGCTCTTTATCATAAAGTGTCAAGAAGCTAGTATATACAAGCCCCCTGTGTCAGCCTAATAAGACTAAACAAGACGAGTAAGCTAAATCAACTGTGTAAACTAAAACCCAACTCCAAACAAGTATGAGAATAACAAAAAAGAAAAATGTTGCTCCAACTACTTATCTGTATCCCAGTGGAAATAAAAGTTCCACATCAACAATGTAGAGGTCAGATTCGAGAGCAAAAATCCTGCAATTACAACCTCGAATAGTCAGTAAACTATTGATCAGCCTCACTTCTATTCCCATTGCATCCCTAAACAGATACATGTGGTAGATACGGCATTACATTGCTGCTATTTATTTCGGATGAATGGGGTTGCAGGATCATTACAGGGGACATTTTTAAAGATCTCCTCCCCATGTTCTTTTCTACTTAATAAAAAATGCATCGGGGCAGCGCTAGCAATAAAGCAGAGCTTGTTTGCAGTATAAAAAGGGGACAGCGTGCTCTTATTATAGTGTTTCAAAGCTTAAATAAATCCATAACCTCCAGGCACAATTACGGTTTAACGATAGGAGGACGTTATGAAGGTGCTTTGAGTACAAACGGCGCTGCGAGTTCTGCGCGTTTCATGTAAATTGTACTTCTTTCAGGAGTAATGCTTCAGTTAAGCACAACGTTCACTGTAAGTGGTAGCGGCATTTGATAAATGAGACTTTTTTGTGGGTGCTACAGAGACATAAGGAATAAATTCACATTAACGATCTTCCTTTAATTCAAATATGATCCTTATGTGAAATGAGATTATGGAAGTTCTTCACTGTAGATTATAGGGATTTTGGGTGATTGCACCATCAAAAATACTGACAGACATGAACAGTTATCAGTTTTTAATACAAATAATAAAACCTTATTAACTACTGAGATCTGTCCTGATGCCCTGTCCTGCACTATCCGTTGTGCCACTCTGCCTTCATATATTATTATAGACGAAATAAAACATTTAAAGCAAAAAGAAGCACAGTGTGTAGCATGGGTATCTCACAGCAAGACAACCCTGTGGTTGATTTCAAACACCCAGATTTCTCTATATGGCTGTGGGATTTGTTATGAAAACCTTGATTTTTTATAATTTTTTTTTTACACAAAGTACAAAAACAGTGCTATTGGACATAATTGCAAATTGTGTAAAATAAGAGAACATTTCAGTCCCACTGAGTACCATCTATACCAATTTGCCCCTAGGGCTAATTATTAGACCTCACTGCAACTTTGAGTGAAAACAAAAATTAAGCCTGCCTCTGTAATAATCACCACAGTAAGAGTTTATCTACATTAAATAACTTTTGATCTTTTACATGAATTAAAGCATCTTCTGTTAATTCCTCATGCATTTCTCAGTCCATCTCTGCTTACTGTTAAATTCTGACTCAACAGCCTACTCAAGTATTCATTAGGAATGTATCTGCGCTAATGAACTCACTTAATTTCCCCTCAGTTCATATACATTTCGAACTCCTGCACAAATTTAAGAGGGTGGATTATACAAATGGATTTAGACATAAATTAAGGCAACCATGAATTTATTAGCTGTAGGTCCTCATAACAGCCTTATTGAGGAAAAAAGTGGGTTAAATTAATTATGCAGTGGAAGTGGGGACGACGATTAAGAAAAAAAGTTAAAAAAAAAAAAAAAAAAAAAGAAAAAACATCCTGCAAGGTTTCTGGCTAAACCATTCGAAAAGAACACAAGCGATAAAAGTTTATATTTACAGGCAAAAGACATAATTAGGAAATTCATTCTAATTAAAATAAATCACTGCTATATCTTATAAGCCACTGGCTTGAAATTATAAGTACATAATTTAAAGAAATATATAAGTAATAATTGCAGCATGGTGTCTTAGTGGTTAGCACGTTTGCCTCTCAGCACTAGGGATTCCCGGTTCGAATCCCCATCTGGGTGGAGTTTCCATGTTCTCCCCGTGTCTGCGTGGGTTTCCTCCCACAGTCCAAAAACATGGATCAAGTCAATTGATTACTCCAAATTGCCCCATATAGAGTGTGTATGCGTGCGTGTCTGAGTGTGTGCCCAGCAATAGATTGGCGCCCTGTCCTGGGTGTATCTGCCCAGCGCCCGAAACGTTCTCCCCTGGATGGGCATCGGGAACCCCACCGCGACGCTAATATGGGATAAAGTGGAAGATAATGAATGAATGTATAAGTATTAAGTTATAAACAGATATAAATGAAAACAGAAGACTGATTCTGACTCAATCACGTAAACATGTAGAAACAATGTCACATCCTATCAGTAACTTGTAGTTAAAAGCTCTACTGTTATAGGATACATTAAGGCTTTTTCAACCAGACTCACAATCCAAATGTCAATAGAAAAATTTAAAAACTGTGGGTCAGGACACTGAGGTGCCTCAACGGTTTTCTTAATTGCCACATTGTTAGAATGTCTTTGAAACTGGAGTGAATCAAACTGGCCAATATTATTGGCAATTTGTGTAGTTATTGAATAGACCTATGATTAACTAATTAAGCACTTTATTAATAAAAAAGGTATATATGTGAAAGCAAATTGGCTGCTCCCAATTGCCCCTATATATAGTCCATGCCCAATGATGGACTGACGCCCTGTCCTGGGTGTATCTGCCCAGTGCCCAAAACGTTGCATCAAATCAGCCACTATATTGGTCAAGTTGTAAAAAAGTTGCTTGCAACCTGAACTTTCACCTCTAGATGTCACTACAAAGTCAACTTTTTTAGCTTAAATGTTCACTTTTGTTATTTTGGATGTACCTGATACACACTGATGTATTGGAAGACACTTTTTATTTTTATTAATTCAGATATTTTATTAATTTACACTGACACAGGTTTATAAACTCAAGCACGCAGCTATTCAGTTTAATGGGAACAGTTGGAAAAGGCCTTTTCTGTTGCAGCATTACAAGTCCACGGTGCACAAAGCAGGGACTATAAAGGCATGGCTGGGTGAGAGTTGTAGAGAAACTTGACTGGCCAACTCAAAACCCCAGCTTCTACCTCACTGTCCATTAACAAGAATATAGAATGAAAGGGTAGAATAAACACTTAGACAGCCTTATTAAAAGAGTGCTAGCTAGTAAAGCTGCAAAAGAAGGACTCACTTAAACGGAGGGGAAAAAAAATTCTGTATGCGTACAAGTTCCAAAAATTGTCCATACAGTATATAGAAATTTTACTATTTGCAATAAGCAGTGTCCATTGATTTCCATCTTTAAAGACTAACTATTAATAGTTTTTAATATTAATAGTATAGTATTAATAGTTTTTAAAACCAATGCTGAAAATACCTATAATAATATTTTTTTAATGTTCATTCTTCAGTCTTATGTCCTAATTTAACAAGGACACAATGTAAAGATAAAATTATTTATTTATTGCTAAAAAAAAAACAAAAAAAAAAAAAACGGTAACACAGTCTAAAGAAGCTTTTGGCAAAAGTGTGTTACTATTTATAAAGTACCCCCCCATCCCCCAAGCCTGAAAGCAAAGCATATGAAGACTGAACTGAAGGCTGTTATTTTTGGGGGAAAATTCTGTTACTATCCAGTTTTGACGACTTGCAAGTACAGTTTGAACACTGCAGGCTTCGCGGTGGTGAACGCACTACTGGTTTCACCAATATGGTAAACCCAAACTGCAGATGCACACGGTCCTGCGAGCCTCCCTGGGGCTTTGCTCTTTATCGGTGGTTACACTGATCAGTTCAATCTTTTTTTGCTCAGTCATTGCTGGGTGTCTTTTTTTTCTTCCACAGACGGAGAACGGATTGCTTCAGAGCCGTACTTGCTTTGAAGAGATCGGGCCACATAGCTCCAGTATTCCCTCCGGATAGTGTCCTTCTCCTGGGAGAGAAGCTCGCAGATCTAGAAGACAGAAAGAACGGGAAGGACGAAAGAGAGGAAGCCGGAGCGGGGAAAGGAAAACAGCTAATTAACACTTCAATCAAGAACGAAATTACGCAGACAAATATCTTCATAAAACACTGCAGATCCCTCCAGCAGCCGTCAGCAGGCTGATTGCACTCGACTGCAGATCTGACATTTTTCACACAGAAAAAAAGAACTGGTTTGGAGCCTTCCTGAGGGAACGCAAGACCTCTCTGTGAGACAGTAAAATCCTTTTAGCACCTAAAACCCTATTGCTAATGATTCCCATGTCAGCATTTTTCAAACACCATTTAAAGGTCACTGTTAGGTGTTTTGTGGCGGAGCTCCAACAGGCTGTGGGAAACATTTAAACATAAACATGTATGCATAGGTTGAATTAAAGTTTCATCTGCTGACCAAAAAAAAAAATTAAAAGGACCTTACAAGACATCAGGTTGCTGTACTGTTCATGCTGCATAACTGGGTTCCATTATAATTATTCATGAATAAGTGTTTTGGTTTACACACTACATGATTCATCTGCCACAGGGGGTCACAAATGACAAGATCTTTTCACCATGATGAATCTCTAATGAGACTTTTGTTAGAAACAAATCTCCAACATCTGTCTGGTCTGAAACGTAGCTGATACAGTAAACCACATGCTAACATACACGAGGCAGGATGCGTTTCATTAATAACCAGTAACAAGTTGTTAAAGTGCAGGTATTCATTACATTTTATGATTCAGTTTTGCAGTTAATAATAAAAACCACAATGAATTTTGGGTTAGCCTGAGCTCCCCGGAGGTACACAGCATGTTCCTCATAAAAATTTGAACAGAAACAAACACATCATAAACGTGCATATAAAAAATAACTAACGAATTCATGAAGAAATAATAAGACTTAATGTCACTAACTCACAAATATTCCCATTCTGCTTAGTATAATGGCTAACTGAAGCCCTTAATCCATATCTGTAGTACATCATGTAGTCCCTATGTATAAGTTGATAACTTCTGATAAAATGGCCAGAATGTGTAAATCCTATTTACTGAACGAAAACAAGATCGTCCAATACTACAGTTTATGGGTTTGCAAAAATATGCTTCTCTGGCACCACAACAGCTCAAAACGACCGTTTCTGTTTATAGTCTCCATTAAAAATGTCTATACTCCACCTGAGAGCAGATCAGAATTTGCTGAATTATACATCTGCCGTGTCACATGCGTCTGAATGAGCATGTGTGGCCTGAACCTCAAGTTCATTCACATTAACATAAAAATAGGAATTTCACAAATACACCACCTTCCCAAGACCAACAGCTGAACCATTACATCGAACACGCAAATTTTCCTCAACACTGCTGCTGCCGGGAACACACCAGGGAGAAGTGAGAGACATTCTGGAATACACCATTTTTAATTAGTAGTGAGAGACTGATGCTTCAGCCCTTATTTTAGTTCTTCAAAGAGTATGTGCTTTGTAAAAGGGTTCATGCAGCAGATGATCTGGTTAAATATAGGTCTTTAATTCTGCAATTCTATTTCCTTTGCTTAAAATAAAATTAAAATGAGTGGTAATCGTTTCTACGTGGACTCTCGAATAATAAAACATTGCAGGTCTGACGAAAATTAGCATTAACAAGTAGAAACAGTTTTCAGAAATAGTATTCAGGTGAAATTAAGTAAGTTGAGGTGCGAAAAAAAAAAAAATACAAACACTGTGGGCTCCAAATAAAGTTTACCTCTAAGGCCTTGGGGAGTGTTTCGGTTTGGTTGTAGTTGCTATTGTTCGACTCGAGTGCATCCTCGTAAAAATCCACCAAAAACCCAAGAAGATGTGGAGAGCAACAAGTCTCCCGCAGTTCCTCCATTTGCTTCAGCAGCCCGGGGTACGACGAAAGTCCCGAAGCCTGCAGAATTCTAACCCACAAAAATTACAAATTTATTTCAAATAATTATAGAAAAAAATTAATAGAATAATAATTCTAATAATTAATAGAAATTATTATTGATTCAAACAGTTTTTTACTGGACAGGTCTTTGGTTTAGTGACACTTTAGCACCTCTTTCTCATCACACTTTCAAACAATCCTAAATGAAATGAATTAGCAGGAAATATTTATTCATTATTCATCATCTCCCGCTTTATCCTCTATTAGGGTCGCGGTGGGATTCCCCATGCCCATCCAGGGGAGAACGTTTCGGGTGCTGGGCAGATAGACCCAGGACAGGGTGCCAATCCATCCCTGGGCACACGCTCACTCACACACACACACACACACACACACACACTCTATATGGGGCAATTTTGGAGAATTCTATTGACTCGATCCATGTTTTTGGACTGTGGGAGGAAACCGGAGAACCCGGAGGAAACCCACGCGGACACGGGGAGAACATGGAAACTCCACCCAGATGGGGATTCGAACCAGGAATCCCTAGCGCTGAGAGGCGAATGTGCTAACCACTAAGCCACCGTGCCGCCCAGGAAATAATTCAACTTTATTTATTTATTTAAGCAAATGATTGTACAATTATAAATGGAAAAGGTGTTTAAATCTCTCTTAGCAGTAAATTTACTGCATTGTGTTGCATGCTGACAATGTGAAGACTAGTGCATGCCGCCATCTACTGTTTACATTTAGAAATGACAAATTTACACTTTCCAACCTTAAAGGTTTTATTTAACTTGTAATGAAACACCTCAGAAGAGTGACACTTACCCCTTTAGGTAGTTCCATGCACTTTCATTGTGTTGTGCCTTCTTGATTTGTTTGATGCTGTACCTTCAGAAAAAAAAGGAGATCTGATTAATCTCAATTAACGACCAAAATAGGATTTAGATTTAAATCACACACACTGGCTGCTGACTGTAAATCAAGATTGTGGAAATGAAAGTGCTTGTTTGAACATGGAGTGAAAACTCCAGAATTGAACTGCTTGCACTCACTGAACTTCTCTCTCCAGCACTTCAGGTGGAGTGTAAGTGGAGGTGTGAGTGATGACAAAGTGCCGCTGGTTCCAGGCTGAGTTATTCCTCACATCATCCTCCAGCAGCTCGTCCACATATTCCAGCTCACCTGTCCAGAGCTTGTACTCCTATAACATGTACAAAGCAAAAAGATATAATAAATCAACAACATGCTCCATTGCCCATTTTCTCCACTTACCATATAGATGGACTTTGTAGTTTTACAATGTCAGACTGTAGTAAATCTGTTTTCTTTTTTTGTTAGACCCCTGTCGGTTCTCTGTTCTCTATTGGTCAGGACCATCACAGAACAGGTATCATTTGGGTGGTGGATTGTTTATTGTCAGTTATGCAGGGAGGGGGTCTTAGTACAGCAGTGTGACTGTAGTTTCATTTGCATACCTCAGTGACACTGCTGGGATAGGAATTATGCACAAACCAAACAATACCTGCTCTGTGGTGGTACTATTGGGGTCCTAACCATTACAGAACAGAGTAAAGGAGACGTAAACAGTATGTACTATGGTCCACAAATAGATGGACTACAGTCTGTCATTGTAAAACGACAAAGTCCGTATTTATGGAAAGTGGAACTCATGAAATAAACAATTAGAGCAGCAAAAAATGAGGTGAAAAAAATGAACTTTTGACTAGTACTGTATATAATCATACAATTTGCGATGACCAGTTCTTTTTTTAGAGATCTGATCAGAGACTCTTTAAATTCTAAACACTTATTGAACAAAATAATTCAGACTTTTACCTGAATGACCCACTGTCTGTGCTGCCATGCGTGGTAGTTTTTAGCATCTTGAACAAGGATCTCAGAAGTGAACTGCAGCTCCTCTGATGGATCATTGAGCCACTCAACCACCATGCGTCTGTGATGCCTACAGCCATCAACAAATATTCAAATCAGGATATTGCATTACATTAGGTCTATTTGCAGATGCTTACAGACTTTCCAATATAAAACTAACTATCCCCAACTTTACAACTGGGGTTAATTAAGCGTTAAGTTCCTTGTTGAAGTAACTGCTACCATGTACTCTTGATAACCACAGAAATAAATCACATTAATTGCTTAATTAATTTATTTATTTTAATATTACATTTGTCCTCAGTTAGGACTTCCGGTGCATGTTAACACAATATTGTTAATGGATATTTAAAACAGAATTACAGTGATAAATGCAATGTTACCAGACTTGATAATTCTTGGGTTGATCTTCTATAATAGCAGTGATATATTTCATCTCTTGCCTGAGGTCTTTCTCCAAAGCCTGCAAAAGGACTCTTCTGTAATGCCTATACACATGATGACAGAATCAGATTTTTATTGCATCACAGTGAACACACTGTAATCTACATCTATACAGGATTTACATACAACCTTACCACACTGTATAATTGGCTGCATTCAGTTCAATGGCTTCAGCAGTTAGTGCAAAGGCTCGTTCACTCTTCTCATCATTCTTTAATAAGGCTCGGAAGTAATCAAACACATCTCGAACTGAAGGGAAAAAAAAAAAACGTCAAACCATCCGTTTAGACATTTGTCTGTCTGTTTTGCACAACTATATATTTTTAAATAATTGCTCCTTTCTTCTTGTGAAATAGTTTGACTTTGGGAGTTACAATGTGTTGATTTAGTGGCATTTAAAATTAAGGACACATTTATCTACTCATTAGGACTATGCAGCGAGTTGATATGTTGAACATGTCCTGTATAAAGCAAAAAAAAAATAAAAATAGAGGCACAAGTCCCTGTGCTTATTTTATATAGGAAGTGCATAATCAGAAGTATAAGGAAATTGTCAGATGGGTCATGACATGTCAACTCTATGCACAATCGTCCTTATAAAGCTTTAAAATGTTTAAAACACGGTGATGTTTAACTTGGTTTCCCATTTTGATATAGTAAAAAAACCATGTGTGGTTACCATCATTTCCATTATGATTTCCATCATTTCTTATACTGTTCCAGCAGCAGACAAGAATTTGGATAACAAATTGCCGGCACAGCACATGTTTTAAATATGTTCAGAATCACCTTGAAATACAAGTAATCTATCATTTATATTAAAAATTCATTCATTCATTCATTACCTCCCGCTTTATCCTCCATTAGGGTCACGGGGGGGTTCCCCATGCCCATCCAGTGGAGAACGTTTCGGGCGCTGGGCAGACACACCCAGGACAGGGCGCCAATCTATCGCTGAGCACACACTCACTCACACATACACACTTAATATGGGGCAATTTGGAGAATTCAATTGACTTGATCCATGTTTTTGGATTGTGGGAGGAAACCGGAGAACCCGGAGGAAACCCACGCAGACACATGGAGAACATGGAAACTCCATCCAGATGAGGATTCCAACCAGGAATCCTAGTGCTGAGAGGCGAACGTGCTGACCACTAAGCCACCGTGCTGCCTATGTTAAAAATTATATATGGTAAATTTGCTTATGTATAAGGCGTAAGGGCCTTGCTTAAGCACCCACATTGGCAATTTTGGTGAACTCCAAATATTCAGATTTATAGCCACACACCTGATCAACTGAGCTGCATGCATGGGCTTTTCTTAAAACAAAGGTTCAGTTTTATTATATTGGCTTATATTATGGATATATGTTTTTTATCATGCATCAACTATCTGTGTCTTAACCCCTAATTACATACACTAATAGGGCAGTCTCTTGAGCTCATGGTTTAGAAACCAGCCTTGTAACCTGAAGGTCCCCCGTTCAATTCCCGGTCCCACCAAGTGCTTTGGCTAACATGCACTTGGACAAGGTACCTAACCCTAAATGCTCCCTCGGCTTGGTGTACAAGGCTGCCCACTGTGCTGGACAACTAGCTCCCTTCACTCAGTGTGTATATGTGTGTGTTGCACTGCACGGATGGGCACTGTAGGCAAAACAGATCACTTTATCACTAATCTCATTATATACTCACTAATCAGAGCACTATAATTACTGTACTAAGAACATAATTTAACAGTGATCTTAATTACTCGTGGCAGTGAGCATGCAGAAGAACATGATGCTGTTACAGGGAGCCATTTCAACTATGCAGAGTCTGCAGTATCTGCCTCTTTTAGTTCTGCTGCTCTAGTCAGTGATGCCCGCTGCTCAAGGAGGACGGGTCCCCCACTGAGTCTTGGTCCTCCCAAGGTTTCTTCCTTAAATAACAACATAACAGGGAGTTTTTTCTTGCCACTGTCGCTTCGGCTTGCTCTTTGGGGGTTTAAATGCTTTTCATTCTGTAAAGCTGCTTTGCAACAATGTACTGTTGTAAAAAGCGCTACAGAAATAAATAACTTGAACTAAACTTGTGGCTTAGTGATTAGCATGTTCTCCTCTCAGCACTAGGGATTCCCGGTTCAAACCCCCATCTGGGTGGAGTTTCCATGATCTCCCCGTGTCCGCGTGGGTTTCCTCCGGGTTCTCCGGTTTCCCACAGTCCAAAAACATGGATCAAGTCAATAGAATTCTCCAAATTGCACCATATAGAGTGTGTCTGTGTGCGTGAGTGTGTGCCCAGCAATGGATTGGCACCCTGTCCTGGGTCTATCTGCCCAGCACCCGAAACGTTCTCCCCTGGATGGGCATGGGGAACCCCACCGCGACCCTAATAGAGGATAAAGCGGAAGATAATGAATGAATGAATGAATGAATGAATAAATGAATGAATGAACTTAACTTGAACTAGAAGAACATGGTTCTGATCATAATGTACTTACATCTGTCAGAATATGCGATCTTCACCACAGGGTTCGGTCCATCATCTTGAGGAACCGCTTCCAGATCAGCCCATTCCTTTCTGTCCCTTTAACGATCAGACATGAAGAAGCGGATTCAGACGTTCATTCTAACTTCATTTAAACGCTTCCATCTTATTAAGCTACTTAGCAAAATGCTACAACCTCCAACTGACAAAACTATAGAATATAAACCTTAAATCAAAGCTTTATACCACTATAATCATATGATGGTTTATTACAGGACAGTGAAATGTGAGAAACGAAGTAAAAAAAAACAGTTTTCTGTTTTATTTCTGTTATGAAATCACGCAGCTAAAGCTAACGCAGCAGACCTCACCTGTAAAACACATATCCTCCACTCGGGATGTCATCGAAATCCATTTCGTTTTCACCGTCCATGTGTTCACAGTTCATCTGATCTTCTGTCGGCGTCTCGGACGCGGCGCTGCACGTTTCATCAGCTGCAGACATTTTAAACAGAGAGAAACAGCGGGGCGCTGCCTGAGCGGAGAGGATATGCAGCTCTGCTAGCAAGCGCAAAGAGTCGATTCCGATGAACAACGTAATTTCACACGAATCATTCAGCCGCAGAACCAATCTACTACTACTACTAATAATAATAATATTTATACAAGTATTAATAATAACAACTATAATAATAGTGTATTCGTTATGACATCTACGAACCGGGATAGCTAATATATTGTTAAAGCAAAGCTTGAGGATTCATATTTGACTCGGAACCGATTCTTACTGATTGTTCTCTTTGAGACTGGTTTGAAAAGTGATTCTACAACCCAATGAATGTTTTTCAAAATAAAATGCAGCACCTCTGTAGTCATAGTTTAAATACCCTTATAATTAAGTTACATTTTTTTTGTTTTTTTATATTTAAAAACATGTTAGCGTGACAAATTACAATTATTTAAAATACATTATATTTACATATATTTTGTTAAGCACATGGTAGTTTAATACTTAACAAAAAAGCTTACTTTATTTTCATTTTTTTTGTATGTAAATCAATCCCAATTTTAACTTTTGTTAAATAAAACCTATACGTCAGTTAATAGCACTTTTAAACATCTTATATACATTATACACTTATATACATTAATCCCACAAAACGAGATCTGCTACAAATGTGTGTTGTGAATAGCTACAAACAATAATTAGCAGCACACATTACACTATGTTATTTATTTTTATAACAGTTTTTTTATAAGAATTTTTATAGAGTTTGTAACAAGTGTTTAGACGTCATATAGTCAATTCATACAGTTATTTAATTTTAATGAATACAATTTTAATTAAAAACAAACAAAACTTTGTCCTGCTTTATTATATGGATTCTGTGAAAGAAAATCGTTTTGTTTTACATCAAGGTTAATCTTTTTGACTCAAATTTAAGGGGTTTAGATTATATTTTCTTTAAGGTGATTTTTTTTACGACAAAAGCACTGTGTCATTCTGTTACCATGGTGACCACACGTCACCCAGTTGGCAGTTTTAAAAATAGATTAAACGTTAATCGAGATTAAAAGTGCCGTAGGGTCTTTAAAACATTTGGGATTAACGCAGGGTTTTATAAACTCGGTTGATTAACTCAACTGAATGACATTCAGATGAAGAATAATGCAGTTCTATAAAAACGAAGATAAAATCAAATCCACGCAGAGAGTCAGCAGAGAGTCTCCTAACGAGCTTCCATCAGTTTCAGAAGTTTATCAGGATAGTGAGCTGGTTAATGTTGACGAGAACTCAGGTAAGAAAATAAAATAAACATGCTTGGTTCCTTTAGGAATTAATTAACCACCAGCTTATGATAGCCCCATTTAATGCACCGTTTTCCCTTTTAGTGATATATTTAAATAAATTATATTTTCTGCAGGCGGCACGGTGGCTTAGTGGATAGCAGGTTCTTTTCTTAGCGCTAGGGATTCCCGGTTCGAATCTCCGTCTAGGTGGAGTTTCCATGTTCTCCCCGTGTCCGCGTGGGTTTCCTCCGGGTTCTCCGGTTTACTCCCACAGTCCAAAAACATTCATTCATTCATTATCTTCCGCTTTATCCTATATTAGGGTCGCGGTGGGGTTCCCCATGCCCATCCAGGGGAGAACGTTTCGGGCGCTGGGCAGATACACCCAGGATAGGGCGCCAATCTATCGCTGGGCACACACTCACACACACAAAAACACACTCTTATATGGGCAATTTGGAGAACTCAATTGACTTGATTCATGTTTTTGGACTGTGGGAGGAAACCCGGAGAACCCGGAGGAAACCCACGTGGACACGGGGAGAACATGGAAACTCCACCCAGATGGGGATTCAACAGTCCAAAAACATAGATCAAGTCAATTGATTTCTCCAAATTGCCCCATATACTGTAGAGTGTGTCTGTTTAAGTAAGTGTGTGCCCAGCGATGGATTGGCGCCCTGTCCTGCGTGTATCTGCCCAGCGGCCGAAACGTTCTCCCCTGGATGGGCATGGGGAACCCCACCTCGACCCTTATATAGGATAAAGTGGAAGATAATGAATGAATGAATTAATATTTTCTGCAAATGTTTTATCAGTTTTATTTACTATTAAAGTTGCACTTTGTAGTTCTACAGTTGCAAACTCTAGTCCCTTTTTTGTCTGTCAATTTTTTTCTGTTCTCTAATAATCACAGAGCAGCTATCATTTGGGTAACTGATGATTATCTTATTAGCTAATTATACTGTTTTTAACTGGTTAAATACTATTTTACAGAAAGCCTTGAGGAAAAAACTGAAAGGCTGCTGATAATTCAGGCCAATAAAGGAGACATTCAGGCCAGATTCCTACTGGGACAGTTGTACTATGAGGAGGTAACAGACTCTGATTTTGTGACAGTGGATGATTTTGAAAGCACTGCTAATATAGACCATTAAAATGTCCATTAAAATTGTTAAAATACAATGAACAACATTGTCGTTTCGCATGTCTCGTCTGTCAGGGTCGCTATTCAGAAGCTGAGACTGCATTTGACCTTATCAAGGATGAAGACCCGCAGGCTCTCTACCAGCTGGCTGTTATGTATTATGATGGCCTTGGTACCACAGAAGACCAAGTAAGTTCTGAATTAAGGTCTTAATGCTATGTAATTATCTCAGACTGATGTAATCGTTACTCTCAAGGCTCATAAACAGACAATGAATAACATTTATTGCAATCTCTCTGTGAATTTATCCCAGCAAGAAGGTAAAATTAATAATAATATGAATTAAACATGCAAACATAGTTTCCTTTTGTAGAACTGTGCATGTTATAAATAAAGGGCATGTGTAGGGCATATTTATTTTCAGACTGACATACACTCCAATGCTGGAAAAATATCAGATTCAGGTGCATAAAACAATTATGCATTCTCTGAACAACTCTATGCTTCCCACTCTGTAGAAACAGTTTTGGAAAGGTCCTTTTCTGTTCCAGCATCATGGGCTTCAGTGCACAGAGTCCATTAAGACATGGTTGGGTGGGTTTAATAGGAACTTGACTGTCCTGACCCCAGCTCCATCAAACACCTTTGGAATGAAACAGAGCAGGAGGAGGAGAGAAAGTACAACTAGGAGGTTTATGGATGTAGTGAGAGAGGATATGCAGGTGGTTGAGGTGATGGAGAATATTACCCAGGACCCTTAATAGAAACGATTTTTTTCAAAAAACATTGTAAAGCAAATCGAAATGAGGCTGCTGTGAAGATTTAGTCTCACTCCGTGACCATAATATATGAGTAAGCAGTCATGAAAAGTTTATGTTTATGTTTTCTAAATAGAACAAAGCAGTAGACTACATGAAAAGAGTAGCAGAGTGGGACACTGGCAGTCTTAGGTATGCAGCTCTATACAACCTGGGGATAGCTTACCTGGAGGGCTTTGGAGTCGATTCTTCTAGTGAAGAGGCAGAAAGGTGAGTGAGAAAAACTTCTGTAACATCTCAGCCCAAACTCTTTTCTACAAAAGATCAAAATGCCATGTAAATAAAGGGGCATGGGATAAAAATGTTTTAATACTGTGATACAAGATAACATCATGAGAACAGTTCTAAGTAATTTGTAATAAAATCTCTTGTTTTTTTATTTGCATTGATATTACTTTACAGATATTTGCTTAGTGCTGCAGACGATGGCAACCCCAGCGCCAGTGTAAAGGCTCAGTCATGTCTTGGTATGTTCTATTCCAGACCTGAGTTTCAGGATCTTAGAAAGGTGAATAAACCCTGCATACTGTAACCATACAAACAACTCACTTACCGAAAAAATAAATATTTGAAAACTAAGCAGTATTGATAAACATTTTAATATTATGGTCAAGTACATTCATTATTTAAAGATGCAGAATCCAACATAAGCTGAACTTAAAAATCAATAATACATTTGTTTTATAATTTTAGGCATTCTTTTGGCATTCTGAGGCCTGTGGTAATGGCAGCCTGGAGTCTCAGGGAGCGCTGGGAGTCATGTACCTGTATGGGTATGGTGTGTCTAAGAACATACACGCTGCCTTCTACTGCCTTCAAGAAGCAGCAGACAGGGGGAACGTTTATGCACAGGGCCACCTAGTGGCCTATTACTACCAGAGAAAACTCTACTCCAGGGCAGTGCTTCTGGCTGAAAGGTCAGAAAGTTATAATAAAACAGGATGTCACAGTAACTCAGTGGTTAAGCCACCTCTATGTATGGGTTCCTAATGACTACCCAAAGCAGAACGTTTTTAGGCGCTGGGCAGATACACTTTGACTTGACTTGCCTTGTTCTATGTAGTTTGTTCCTCCATAGCCCTGACACAAGTGTCCATGTATTTTTAATAAAATGAAAAGGAGATACATTGATTGCTATACTAGGTGCCATTTAAATATGTAAAAACAATTATTGTGTCATGGTGACATGCAACATTTTAAATATTCATCTTGTGATTTAAGTTAAAGCATAAATGTATATTGTGCCAAATCTAGGGTCTGTCAATATGAAGATGTAGCTGCTATTGCCGGCATTACAGACTGTGTCCCAGAGTATGTTTGCAAAGGCATAGCTATAGCCATGTTCTACTTTGCACGGTGCCTTCAGCTGGGCTACGGGGTCCCACAGGAAACGAAGAGAGCGCAGAACTATTATACAAAGGTACCATTACTTTATACAATAAGCTGGACAAACTCACATTAAGAATATGCACTGTATAAACAAAAGTTTTGAGACATCTGCACGTTTGCAATGTATGCAACACTCTACTCACAGCTAGTATTTTAAACCGAAAGCACTGACATGGGAAGAACATACAAAATCCACAAAGAAAGGATCACCATTTTGAAACACCGCTTCTTGTGTATTTTTCATTGTGTGATCATACACTGTTTAAAAGTTGTTGCAAACACAATTCTGTGAGGAACATTGTTAATCTGTCATCTGAGAGTTCAACCCAATTGTGGTTTTAATTATGTATATTACATTTTTAAATCTTAAAACAATGACATGTCGATCATCCAATGAGCAGTTCCTCCTCTGTGTCACTGTTGCATCAGGATCTATACAATTTAATCTAATTTAAATAATTGTTCTTTTCTCCAGGCCACCCTGATGGATCCAGGATTGTGCAAGCGTCTTCAACTAGACATCAATTATGGCAGACTGTAGTGCAATATGTAGTCATATTCCCATCATCTTCAAGAATTAGAATAAATGAATGATAAATTGTAAGAAGTGACACGAGTCTCCACTTGCAATTTATTGCTTATAAATGTTGTGAACTATTTTGGTAAAAATAAAATCTATAATAACAATAATATCACAAATTAAACAGTCACAATAACTTTACATGACATATTGCACAATTAAAAGCTTTCATTATGATCACAATAAGTATTTTTTTGTAGGTAGAGAGGTTCAAGTCCAGGTTTTTCTCTCCTTTTGTTAAATAAGAACAATGATCACTTCACAACTATTCACATTTTGATAACCTGATCAGATTTAAACTAATCCCACAATAAAAGAAAACCAATGTAGCGAATTGGCAGTAAACCAGGTCAGTTGTTACAATCCAGCAAGAGAAAGAAAAGGGATGGAGAAGATGCCAAACAGAATACTGATACAGATGCATAAGTGCTGCTAACAGTAGGTATTAGAAGCTGGTGATAAAGAAAGATCCAAATATATCCATGTTAAAAACAAAGAAACACCTGAAGCACATGTGAACCCTTTAACCATCCAGGAAACATGTATACATTTGAGCATGTGTGTGTGTGTGTGTGTGTGTGTGAGAGAGAGAGAGAGAGAGAGAGAGAGAGAGAGAAATAGTGTTTGTGTGTGTGTTGTGTGTGATTAAACTTGTTCCATCTCTATACTCAGCTCGGGATACAGTTCTTTAAGCAGCATCTCCAGAAAAATCTGTTAAGACAACAAAATATGCATTTAACACACACATACACACACACACACACCGTATTTAGACAACCTTACGAATACCTACACCTACAGTAACTCTTATAATATGATAAGATTAAATTCCAAGTTGGTTTTCCTTTTTGCAGCTATGGGATGGTTGTTGGCTCACGGTTAAGGAACCAGCCTTGTAATCTGTAGGTTGCTGGTTCGATTTCCAGGCCCAACAAATACTATGGCTAACCTCACTTGCCCTCCAGATGGCTGCCCACTGCTCTGGGCATGTATATATGGGTGTTTCACTGCACAGTTAAATGTGGAGGACAAATTCCTCTTAAAATATCTTAAATAAATAAAATAATAAATGTTCTATAATCGGCGGCACGGTGGCTTAGTGGTTAGCACGTTCGCCTCTCAGCACTAGGGATTCCTGTTTCAAATCCATGTTCCGAGTTTCCATGTTCTCCCCGTGTCTGCATGGGTTTCCTCCGGGTTCTCCGGTTTCCTCTCACAGTCCAAAAACTTGGATCAAGTCAATTGAGTTCTCCAAATTGCCCCATATAGAGTGTGTATGCGTGCGTGTCTGTGTGAGTGAGTGTGTGCCCAGCGCTAGATTGGCGCCCTGTGCAGGGTGTAACTGCCCAGCGCCCGAAACGTTCCCCCCCTGGATGGGCATGGGGAACCCCACCGCGACCTTAATATAGGATAAAGCGGAAGATAATGAATGAATGTTCTATAATCTCTTTTGAACTTTAAAAGTTTAAAAGCTGTACATACTTCATGTTTAGGTCAGAGGAACTGGACTTACATAAAGAAGATGCTTGTTGGCACTGGATTCCTGAAGTGCATTGAAAATCTTAATGATTCCATATCGGGCATTTTGCTGCCCCACTAGGTTCTGTAGAGCATCTGATAAACACAAAATCTTTTTATTAGATGATGACTTACTTAAATAATCTGAATAGACAAAACATCACATCCGAAATCTCTGACAATTATAAAGATTTCGTTAAAGATTTAACACCCATTTAAGCAAAACTTTCTTTAAACTTAATCATTTTTTATCACACCCACTTATTCAGTTTCACTTGTAAAAAGTCTTGAGTGTGAAGAGCCCTAAACTCAAACATCGGTGCTAAAAGGCTCCTAATTAATATGTGGGTATAAGAAGCAGTGAAGAGTCCTCTGGGTGACTGAGGCATGGTGAACACAGGTAATTATATCAAAAAGCATATTATTATTGTGTATGTTATTCACTCTGATTGGCCGATGGCTGTACTATATAATTTATAGCTTTTTTTAATGTGTTAAAAAATGAGTTAAAAAAATTGCCTTAATTATTCTGAGAAACAGGGTTTTAAATGAAGCCTCAACAATGCAGGCTTCTTGTTCTTATTCTTCATTGGTTGACAGCTGTGAAGCACAAAACCATTCTAATGAGCCTGGCAGCTGTGTGTAATCACAGATTGAGGGTCGTGTGAGAGCCTTCGAGAGGATTTGTGTTTATACTGGACCCCAGACTGCCTCTAATTAAAATGAAAGTTAATAGCTTTGCAACTGAACAGCTTGATAATTCAGTTTCATTACTTAGGAAAGAGATGCTGGTGGTTTCAGTTCCTCAATTCACTTCGGCAGAGGAACATTTATTTTAATTCAAGTCAGTAAGGATACATTTATATAGACCAGGTATGAAAATGGTCATAGCAGATGCCTTCGCTCACCTGGGATGTTGTCCAGCAGTTTCTGCTGAGCTTTTTCCTTAGTCTCACAACGCTTGGCATCGGAGCGAGCTTTGTTATGTGGTGCCAGCTTGCCATTGGGCCAGAATGTGTCTCGGAATATATTAATGTAGTAAACCATCATCTGTTCACTAAAGATCCAGTTTACTGTGTCTCTGATTTGCCTATGGGAAAAACATATTAGACACAAGAGAATCACACAGCTATTCAATTGTTTTTGATCATGGATACAAATAATTTTACTTGTTGGACCATTAAGGTTAGATTAATTATTACTGGGGCTGTATTTTAATTTTAAATAACTTTATTTACTGTTTAAGAATATTTATTTTTAGTAATTATAGGACAGGACAGTCATAATAAATACCAGTCCTACCTTAACTGCGGCCTAGGCCTTATACAGTGAATGTAATATTTATTTTACCATGAGAAGGTCTTATGGTTGTGCACATTATAGATTTAACAGCAGCACAGCCAATCAGATTTTAGTGCCAAAACTTAATCTAAGAATTAGATCTTTTTTTTTTTTTTTTTGACTGTAGCTACATAAAAGGATTCAAAGCAATGTTGCATCTACACCACTGGATGGCAGTAATGTACTATGGATTAAGCATATGGTCTAAACTCTAAAATGTAGAAGTTCATTTTGTTCTTGTTTGTTGCAAGAAATGTTAAATATATATGGAAAAAAGTTAAATTAACAGAAAAAGCTGCCAAACCTTATTCATTTTAGATACATTTATATATACATATCCAAACTGTAGACCTCACTACGGAACTCGATTTCCTTGTTATTAAAATATAGAAGTGGTTAGGGTTCTTAAATAGTTGTAAAATGTTCCGAGGTCAATTCCAGGACAGTATAGACCTGCTCTAGCTCTCTTCTTTACAAAGTTTGCATGTGCTCCCTATGCTTGAATTGCTTTGAGATACTGAGATACAAACTGAACCCAGTTGTGAATGTATTACTCTTTGTGGCTGGGAACCTGTCCAGGGTGTAACTTGTTTATAATCGAAGCAACTAACATAAGAGATAGAACAAGGCAAGATGAGTCAGGGAGCGACAGGTGTTTTTCTGCATATAGTCCTATTAATGGCTCCAGAACCCTGGGGATTCATCAGGATGAGTCAGGTTGAAAATAAATGAATAGATTAATAAAAGATTGGATGTTTACTTACTTGTTAATAGTCCGCCCGAATGTGACTTGAACTAGTGCAATTAGTGTCTTCCGTACCCACTTGAACACTTAAAACAAAACAAACACAACACCTCGTTTCAGCACTTCAGAAAAGACCACAGAAAACCCCCTTTATATCACTGCACACACAGAAACCGAATGTTCCTGCTAAAGGAAACGACATAATGAAATCAACTGTAAATAAGCCAAAGAATACAGCTGGCACCACTGAGGTTCCACCTCGATCATTTTGTATTTTTTCTTACACTGTGTGGGTGGCTTCAAATCAAATAACACAGCTTCAAATAAAATTGAAAAGAAATAAAACAGACCAGGTTGGACCTTAACCATACAAACCATTACCCTAACATTCACAAGTCTGTAATGTTAATCACATCACATCACATCATGTTCTAATGTTTAGTGCAGTTCACAAAGTACAAGATAAAATTTTACTTACTGCCCCTGAGTTCAAAAACCTCCCCAATAAGCATGAAGAAGGGCTCAGCGAGAGCATCTTTCCTACCGTCTGTGTCATCGCCATAGTCAGAGAGATCGCTGTCATCCTCAGCTTCATCCTGAAAGGTAGAGATTTTTTTTTCTGACAGGAAATTTTGTCTTACTTTCTGTCAAAACTAGTGTAATACCTCTACAACACGTGTAGTCTTGACCATATCTGTTTCAACTACTTACTGTACTCTGATTTGGAAGCATGTTATGTTAATGTACAAACCTCCTGATGGGAGAAAAAGTCGCCTGGCAGTCTCTCCAGAAAAGAAGCAAGGGAGAAGGATGTCTTCTTCTGGATGTCGATGACTTTAAGGTGCTCTGGTGAAGGGCTGAGGAAAGCGTACAGAGCTTCGCTTTGACACATTCGCTCATCTGTCAACATTTTCTAAAGAGGACAGAAGACAGGAAACACTTACCAAACACATTAACAACAGACAATTTAACTTATTCTACATCATGACAGAATTAATTACACACTGAAAAAGTAATTCCTAGTAAAAAGTGTAAATAGTTCTACTTATCAATGTGCACATTTAACAATTTTTCACTAACTTACTAATACTTTTTCAATTGGCACAAAGGGTAAATAATAACTCTTATCATTAACATATTTTAAAATCTTATCTACATTTTGGGAATTTTCCAAATAGTTCAGTAACTTTTTTATAACAGAAAAATGGCATTAAATTAATTTATTGCAGTATTAGTATATAATTATTTAGCTTGACAATCAGTAAAAATTGGTTTTAATTTTGAAAATTTATAAAAGTTTCCAATTCATAACCAACATTTTTTGAAGAGCACTATAAAGAAACACAATACTTAAACAGATAGTTCCTTGGTTCAACTCGATTTCTCAGAGATTCTGGTTTAGGATTGCTTCAGCTTTTCAGTAACATTTTTATGTTGCAAATCCTGTTTTAGCACATCACACACATCTACAGAAATATGATGTTGTGATTGTCAAAACCAAACATGAATGCAGCACCCTGTATGTGAAATCACTTCGGTGCATTATCATGATAGATGTTTGCATTAGAATATAAAAGGATGCACACGGTCAGAGATGAAGGTCAAACAGTCTGTTGCATTTAAACTGCTTTGTTATTAAAAGGAAAACCATGCCAAGAAAAGCATTTCACAACCTTCAGCCGTCACACATACAAAACATACATATTAAATCATGAATACATATTCAGATGTGTGAAAATTCTAGACAACACACAGATTTTAAAATTCTCTGTAATAAATACAGTAATCATGTAATAATATGTAATAAATACTCAGAGTAACAGAGTAAAGAGGACTAACACAGTATGTACTGTAGTCCACAAATGGACTACAGTCTGTAATTGGTGAACTACTACGTAAATCTTTGTAGTGTGTCCAAACGTCTGACTCAAACTATATGTTTGAATTATTTCTGACCTTTCTGGCTTGGTTGTTGAGTTAGTGTAAAACAAAAAAAAATGGATAAGGATGTTTTATATAAAGGGCGAGGTGAAGACTCACCTGTAAAAAAGTGTTTAGTTGGTTTTTGGATTTTTCAAGGAATTTTTGGTCGATAGACTTAAATGGCAGTTTACTAAGTGATGGCAGCTGGACCTTTTTCAAAGATGGAAAACACTGGAGGACACAGAGAAAGAGAGAGAGAGAGAGTTAGTCTGTTGGATTACACTGAAACCGTTCTGTCATGCATAATTTCTGACACATCGTATAACATGCAACAGCCTTATGACTCATGCTATTGCCATAGCAACAGAGTCAGGGACAAGACATAGTCAGTGTCTGAATCTCCGCGGCAGTTCAAAATGTCCGCAACGAGCATGTATTAAATGTTATCTGAAGGAACAGGACTGAATGGCAAATCATTAATGGTCTGCAAAGCACCTCAGTCAGCTTCCTGTGCAGACCCTGAAACTCGCTCAGCTTCCTGACGACGCTCCAATGGCTGTTCTCAGCATCGTCTCTTTCCAGCAGACTGACTGCAACTGAATAGCACGGCATTTGCTCACCGTTCTCCTCACATGCCTTAAACATATAGATGACGTTATTTGGGTTTTCTGTTGTTGTACAAGATATTAACATAAGACAAGCAGCAGGTTTTCAAGTAAATTTGATCATAGAACATATACTGAGACATGAGCATAACATTATATGTATAATATTATATAGTTATGGCTCCAAATAAAATATTAAAAACAAAAATTAAAGCAAAAAAAAAAAAATGAGAGTGTAACATTATTGTTATCATCTCTTGTTGAAGTGTTTTCTGTCATGAGTTAGTAACAACAAAACAGGGAGTTCATAAACCAGTTGGAGCCTTAAAAGTAAAAGAAAGACCTGTAATTTATTACATTATGCTATTTAACAAGTATTTATGTGCAATTTATTGTCTGTTACCAAATTTGAACTTGAATATAAGAAGTTCTTACTTAACATTTAATTAATAGTTATTATTATGAAGTCATTTAGCAAACACTTTTATCCAAAAAAACAATTTTTTTAATAAGCTGAATATCTCAATGTTACACAAGTGGTAGGGGGGTCATATCACCATTCAGAGATGGTGGGGCATATGGAGTGAGAATTGACACTATGGTGAGGTTAAAGCACCCTCTGTACACAATATACTATTGATAAAGATCAAATGCATTACACCATATATACTGATCCTATTTCAAGCAAAGTCACAGTAAAAGAATCAGTAAAGCCTGAAACAATGCATTTAGTGCAGATATAGGCTTTTAGCTGCATCTTTAAATTATTAATAGGGCTGCCAAGCTTTCAGATGTAGTGTGCTATGAGGAACAAACTGCTCCCTGGTCCTGTTTCAGAAGTGCATTAAGGACAAGCCATAAGACTTGACTTATATCCACATTTAAACTAAATGCTTTTCAAAAGAAACACAGCCATCAAAGCAATGTCACATTTAAAATTCTACCCAATGATTCTGGGTAGAAAAAGGTATTATTACCTGGCATCTTTACAGTGAGTCAATTATACCATATAGAATTTAATTAACAGGTTCGATTCTGTCAAACAAGCCATACTCACCTCAGACGAGTTAATCACTGCCCTCCACGTTCCCAAATTCTCACACCACCAGTCCGTCCGTGAGATGTGCAACTGCAAATCACTATGCTCCTTCTCCATCACCCCAATCTCCTCCTTAAGTATAGAAACAAT
Organism: Corydoras maculifer; assembly: GCA_019802435.1. Taxonomy (NCBI): domain Eukaryota; kingdom Metazoa; phylum Chordata; class Actinopteri; order Siluriformes; family Callichthyidae; genus Corydoras; species Corydoras maculifer. The sequence continues at coordinate 2,878,599 of JAFMOD010000727.1, forward strand.
CTGCACACACAATGGTGACAATCCATTCAAGCAATATATTATTAAAGGACCACAAAAGACAATACACACTGGCATTTTTGTATTTATAAACACACGCAAAATTCTTATTTTGCACAAAGAACTGAGATCTTAGCTCAGATTAGCTGCTTTTATTAAACAGACCGCTAAAAAAGTAGCAAAAAGTTATTTATAAAGCATAATACTGCAAAGAACATGTGTCAGCAGGTAAAAGGCAATCTGTTACTCTGTTAAAAAGAAACAGCAAATACTGAACTTGAAATCAAAAATATTGCATGCTAAAATAAGTCAAATAATTAGGACAATATAGTATCCAATCTGTGATGTCTCAGAAACCGCAGCTTATGATGTCTATAACCACACATTCTTAAACTTTCATCAGCACATATTTATGATATATTCAAGGTTATGAACAGGTTTTAACAAGGAACAAGGTTTTTTAGCTTATAATATTAAATTAGATTGCTGAACTGCATGGTTTCACAAGTTCTTGTCAGAAACAATCAGCTTCTAATAATGACACTATATATATATATACTGTGTGTGTGT
>JAFMOD010000728.1:21242-47923 GCA_019802435.1 Corydoras maculifer
CACCATAACAACCACCATAACAACCACCTCCACCATAACAACCACCATAACAACCACCTCCACCACGTGAGCTTATTGCATTACAAATCAGACATGTGAGTGACATACAATAATACACACACACAAATAATAATAATACATACACACACATATAAATACACACACATACACATAACACAGACATAAATACACACACACAAATACACACACACACACACACACAAACATAAATACACACACACACACACAAACATAAATACACACACACAAATACACACACACACACACACACACAAACATAAATACACACACACACACAAACATAAATACACACACACACACAAACATAAATACACACACACAAATACACACACACACACACACAAACATAAATACACACACACACGTGTATATGATGCATGTGATTGTTATATATAGTGTACAGAGAGGTTTGGTCTGTTATGTAGAAAGATAAATGAATGTAATAAACAGCATGTATTAATTATAAAAATATAACGATGATAAATTCTCATCTCCACGTCTTAATGATCTGGCTCCCTCACTCCCCTCTCTCTGTGTTCTGTGTGAAGTCTCGGCCGTGGCTTCGTTTTTTTATGGAGTGGTTTTAGCAGCGGGGCTCCCAACGTTTGACCCAAAATCCATAACAAAAAAAAAACATCTAACAGAAACGAATGAAGAGCGGAACGCGACCTCAACGTCTTCAACAGCCTCGGCTTGGCTTTTCAAACAGCAGCATTGAAGTCGGAGCCGCTGTAATTAACACGAACGTCATTAACATCAGAAGTGGGTCAGGGCGGGACGCCGCGGCTCGAGGCCCCCGGTTTGTCGAGGACGCCGCGTTCTGCTGGGAATCGATTAAAGTCACAGAAAAAAAAACCACCGAGACCTCGTTTCATAAACATCCCAGAAATAAAGCGAATGTAATTGTGCTGAGCAGAGACACGTGTCCTCATCGAGTTCCATCTCCATCAGACGCGGCGCGCCGTGAGGACGGCCACGGGAGCCGCGTCCATTATTAAAAACCTTTATCATCAGACTGATCGCCGTAACCCAATTAAAAATCCATCAGGCTCCTCCACCTGCTCGCTCACTCGCTCGCTCGCGCCATGAGCTCCGCCCCGCCGCGCTGCAAAAACCCGCACGGGGTTACAGAGTCAGGGCTGCACGGTGGCTGAGTGGTTTAGCATGTTCTCCTCTCAGCGCTGGGGATTCCCGGTTCGATGTTTTCGGACTGTGGGAGGAAACCGGAGAACCCGGAGGAAACCCACGCCGACACGGGGACTCCCTGGCGCTGAGAGGAGAACATGCCACGATGAAAAAGTACAGGGCGGCACGATGGCTTAGTGGTTTGGCATGTTCTCCTCTCAGCACTAGGGATTCCCGGTTCGAATCCCAATCTGGGTGGAGTTTGCATGTCCTCCCCGTGTCCTCGTGGGTTTCCTCTGGGTTCTCCGGTTTCCTCCCACAGTCCAAAAACATGGATCAAGGTCAATGGAGTTCTCCAAATTGCCCCATATAGAGTGTGTGCCCAGTGATAGATTGCCCCTCTGTCCTGGGTCTATCTGCCCAGCGCCCCAAACGTTCTCCCCTGGATGGGCATGGGGAACCCCCCCCTAGGGGATGAAGCTGAAGATAATGGATGGATGGATAGATACAAAGTCCAGGTGGTGATGGAGGTCTCTAATAAGCCGAGTCCTATCCCATCAGTGAGGTTTTAAGCTCTTCAGCTCTGAACTCGTTTAATAAACCGATCACAGCCTCCTTTAAACCCAGCTGAGACGAGGCCTCCAGATTAATTAACATATTTTAAAATAAGGAGTTTAATGAATAATGAATAGACGCTGAAATTATTTGAAGTCCTCTGGATGAAGAAGCGGGAGGTGCAGGTTTTAGGACCGCAGGCGGCTTCGACGTCCAGCTCACACTGTCCTCAGGTCAGTCGTGCTTCGTGGGGACAAAACACAAACTCAATGCATTCATTCATTCATTATCTTCAGCTTCATCCTCTATTAGGGTCACGTGGGGGGGGGGGTTCCCCATGCCCATCTAGGGGTGAACGTTTCGGGCGCTGGACAGATACACCCAGGACAGGACACTCACTCACTCACTCACACACACTCTATATGGGGCAATTTGGAGAACTCAATTGACTTGATCCAGGTTTTTGGACTGTGGGAGGAAACCGAAGAACCCGGAGGAAACCCACATGGAAACTCCACCCAGATGGGGATTCGAACCGTAAATCCCTAGTGCTGAGAGGAGAACATGCTAAACCACTAAGCCACCGTGCCGCCCCGAACTGGATGCGTCTCCATGAAAATGAAACACAAACACAACAAACCCCAACCATCACTACAGGACCTCCTGCTCATCCTCATGAGGACGAGGCGTCCCCGCGGGAGGACTGTCCACACAGTTCCCCCCCCCCCCATCTGCTGGAACCCCAAATGAGCGTCAATAAGACGTGTATCACATTAAGAGATTAAACGAACCTTAACCATAACGACTCCACGCATAGTGGTCTCCACAGCGAGCGAGAGACACTGGGCTGAAAGTGTAACTAGTCCATCAAGGTCGCCGAAGAATAAGACGTGTCTTGTGTGCACTCAGCCCTCCCTCTATTGGCCGAGCTCACGGGGAGAGGATTCTGGGAGACGGCCGTCCTCGGCACGTGGAGCCCTGCTGAGATGGGTCCTGGGGCCCGCGGCGCCGCGGCGCAGCGGTCAGACTGTAAACGCGTGGCCGTGCTCAGGTATTCATGAATATGGAAACGTCTCGCTGTGCAAACGTCAGGGACGAACGCACGGCGCGCATCCCAACGCTTTCATTAACGCGCCGCGGCGGCGCCCCCTGCTTTAATGATCTTATCTGCTCTTCCCTCCCAGCCGCCGCCGAAATCCCCTTTAATCGGATCAGGCTTAGAACCGAGACCGTTCTGAGATTCCCACAGACTCGCTCGGCTCGTCTTCGGCAGAGCTACAGAACGACAGACGGAGTGCCATCAACACCACCGACGTTATAAAGACACGGACATCAGAACAGTGATGTCATCATGATCAATAACCTGAGATTAGATTAGTTAGATTAGATTTCAACCATAACTCGTTATTAATACAACTCACAGAAACCTGAATCTAGGGTTTCAGGCGCTGGCCAGATATACATACACTTAAACACTCTAAATGGGGCAATTTGGAGAATTCAATTCACCTTGAATCCATGTTTTTGGACTGTGGGAGGAATCCGGAGAACCCGGAGGAAACCCACGCTGACACGGGGAGAACATGCAAACTCTACTCAAACTGGTATTGGAACCAAGAATCCCCAGCGCTGAGAGGAGAACATGCCAAACCACTAATTCACTGTGCCGCCCGACATGAATAATGAAATTATTAAATGAAATAAAGATCGGGGCGGCACGGTGGCTTAGTGGTTTAGCATGTTCTCCTCTCAGCTCTAGGGATTCCCGGTTCGAATTCCCATCTGGGTGGAGTCTCCATGTTCTCCCCGTGTCCGCGTGGGTTTCCTCCGGGTTCTCCGGTTTCCTCCCACAGTCCAAAAAACATGGATTCAAGGTGAATTGAAATTGCCCCATATAGCGTGTGTATGTCTGTGCAACTAACTTACTAAACAATTTAAAGAATCCACATCTGAAAGCTGATTGGTTGGAAGCTTCAAAACTTGCCGAAGTCCAACGCAGTTTAAAAACCAGCACACACACACACACACACACACACACACACACACACACACACACCAGTTGTTGGTATTCTCTTGTAACAGCGTTCTAACAAAGATGTCTACAGAACCTTAAATACCAAACGGTCGCCGTTGGAAAAAGCAATTTAGTGCAGATTAGATCGTCCCAATACAATTAATTTCTCTGCGAATCAGATTAAAGAAGACGTTTACTGTAACACAGATCGCCATTAAATTCCACCGATTTCAAACGTCCCCGTCTCTCCTTTAATCTCGCGGAACCTTCTGATTGGGATTTTATCTGAACCCGCAGAACAATGTACAGCATTCGAAACCGGCGTCCGGCGGCCGAATCCTTTTGCAAGCTTTGAAAAGAGAGCTGAAGACCACAGATAGAGAGCAGGTCTGAGATCAGTCACAGAGCGGAGCTTTAATTAAACGTCTGAGCTCTGCGTCGTCCAATTCCAACACGAGGCCCAAAGAAAGTCCGAGTCATTCATTTAATGAAGACCAGATCGGATCGGACGACACAAAAGCAAAGCAGGTTACCAATCCACCTCAGGGCTGATAGACGTACAAATAGATCTACTGACATTCAGCAGGTTATTATTATTATTATTATTAAATCGTATTTTTTATAATATTTTTAATACATATTTTTTTTATATTATTATAATTATTGTATATTTTATTATTATTTTTATTATTATTATTTATTCATTCATTCATCATCATCCGCTTTATCCTCTATTAGGGTCGCGGTGGGGTTCCCCATGCCCATCCATGAACGTTTCGGGCGCTGGGCAGATAGACCCAGGACAGGCCGCCAATCCATCGCTGGGCACACACTCACTCACACATACACACTCTACATGGGGCAATTTGGAGAACTCAATTGACTTAATCCATGTTTTTGGACTGTGGGAGGAAACCGGAGAACCCGGAGGAAACCCACACAGACACGGGGAGAACATGGAGACTCCACCCAGATGGGGATTCGAACCGGGAATCCCTAGAGCTGAGAGGAGAACATGCTAAACCACTAAGCCACCGTGCTGCCCTTTATTATTATTATTATTATTATTATTATATATTTTATTATTTTCATTAATTTAGTAAAAAGTAATTTAACACGATATAGGAAGAAAGAAAAAGAAGTTTATAAACACATGCAAAACTGGCACAGAAACAATCCCCCCCCCTACCCCCCACCCCCCGGAATCGCACCCAGAACCTTTTTGCTTATTATATAATATAATATATAAAACAATACTACCATTTTCACGTAAATCACACAGTTGCAGTGTAGCTGGGCAGTAGGAATCGCATTGACATTTAATCATGATTAAAAACGTTACGATTAATCTAGGGTTAATTCATTTGATTTAAGTCATGGCAACATTTATACAAAAAAATAAAGATAAAAACTCGGGTTCAGAGCCAGCGACAAAATTAAAACGTTCCACTGATGGAACATTTGTCCGTTAAAACCTCATTTTCCTTCAAATGGATATGAATATATAATTTATGAGACAGGGTTTTTCATCATTATTATTATTAAACATATTGAGTTAATATTTAGCGAAAGCCCTGCATTGTCGTATTTTGTACTTTTTTTCTATAATAATCGTAATAAAATTAATATTGTGATTATTTCTTAAACAATAATCGCACCATCCGAATCTCATGATCTGAACCCACCCCCCCACCCCCACCCCCGCCGCTGCTGTACATACTGTAGTGGGATGTATAACATTAGAATGATGAATAAACACCGTCGCCCCGGTGACCGGGGGGTGTGGGGGGGGGGGGTGAGGGCGTCGTGATGAAATATGGAAGTGAACGCAGAGTAAAGCTGAAAATCCCCAAACCCATGTAGGGAGGGGCGGGGTGCGGGGGGGGGGGGGTCCGGGGGGGCCATTCGTCTTCCTTGCCCTCTGGAGGATTTGTGGCGGTTTGCATGTGAATATTTTTTTTTTATATAAATCAAACCTCCACGCCGCGTCCGGCGCCGGCGCAGAGCCGCCGTGATCCCCCGGCCCGGAGGCGCGCTCTCAATTACCCGCCTGCCCGTGAGCGACCACCTGACGCTGGCCCTTCCCTTCAGGTCCCGATCCGCAAGGCGCTCCGAGTTCCGAGGCGGCGTCGTGGTTATGGATGTAGCGACGGGGCCGGCTGTCTGCTCACGTTCCGCGCGGTTCTGTTTGTAATCAGTCACTCGGCGCGCGGCGCTGCTAAATGTGCTGGCGGCGGTAGCATTAAGCATCACACAGCTGCAGCCGCGTGGCCTTTCGCTGCCCTTTCATGTTGCTAAATAAGCTGTCAGCGAGGTTTCGCGCCGGGAAAAAAAATATATAAAAAATCAACAGCACGTCGCCCGGAATGCTAACGGCACGCGGACGACGGGGCTAGCCTTCATAACGAGAGGGAAGCGGCCGTTCATCCGGACGAGGAGACGACGGCGTGACGGAGGCGTTAAACGAGTCGGCGGGCCAAAGCCGACACGTTTTTGTTTATCGGCCCAATTAACCCAGCTTCCGCCAGGCGCCATCTCTAAATCAGCCGCCCATCTGTTAGCGCGCGGGAAAGTGCCATCGCCGCCCTCCGTCTGCGGCGACGCTGATTCATGGACGCGTCCGCCGCTGGCACATTAGCGCGCGGTGCTTACGACGAGGGACCGACACGCCGGCTCATCAGCTCGCGGTCGGCCCGCGGGCGCCGTTTCTGCACCGGCCCACTTCCCACCTCGCGCCGATCCAGGGCGGATAGCGTCAGCGGGGTCAGCGACGCCGGCCCGCGGGTCGACACGGCGGGAGACGAGCTGAGGGTTTACAGTTAAACCACGTGGGCTGAAATTACGCCACGTTTCAATTAAGAGTCGCATGTTTTTAGTCAGAAACTGACGCCGACGGCAGAAACAAACCTGTGTGTGAACCGGACGAGCTTCAAAAATCTGACGGATCTCAGAGAACTCATACGGACCGGTCACCGGCCTTCAGACGGAAAGATACCACCGGAACGGTCATTTAAAATTTATATACTGCTCAGCATATCTATTTCTATATTTCATTCATTCATCATCTCCCGCTTATCCTCTATTAGGGTCGCGGTGGGGTTCCCCATGCCCATCCAGGGGAGAACGTCTCGGGCGCTGGGCAGATAGACCCAGGACAGGGCGCCAATCCATCGCTGGACACACACTCACTCACACAGACACACTCTATATGGGGCAATTTTAAGAATTCAATTAACTTGATCCATGTTTTTGGACTGTGGGAGGAAACCGGAGAACCCGGAGGAAACCCACGCAGACACGGGGAGAACATGGAAACTCCACCCAGATGGGGATTCGAACATGCTAACCACTAAGCCACCGTGACGCCGCTATATTTTATTATTTATTCAATTATAATATATATTTTATTATAATATTATTTATTTTATTATATATTTTATTATATTGTATTATTTTAAATTATTTTATATATTTTATTATAATATTATATATTTTATTATATTGTATTATTTTAAATTATATATATTTTATTATATATCATAATATATATTTTAGTATATTTTATATTTTAGTATATTATATTTATTATATATATCATATTATATTTTTATATCTATGCTATTTTGCCTGTTGTACCTACACATTTAACCCATCGGTGCAGTGACACACACACACACACACACACACACACACACACACACACACACCTGTGAGGTATTCTGGTTGAAGGACTAAGCCCACCTTGCACTCGTACAGTCATGTACTGTTTCGTTACATGTCCACTAGGGGGGGTGGTTATTAATTGCATGAGCAGTTAATGGCCACCCCCCCCTAGTGGACATGTAACAAAACAGTACATGACTGTACAAGTGCAGGGTGGCACGGTGGCTTAGTGGTTGGCATGTTCTCCTCTCAGCGCTGGGGATCCAGGTTGGAATCCCAATCTGAGTGAAGTTGGCATGTTCTCCCCATGTCCGTGTGGGTTTCCTCCCACAGTCCAAAAACATGGATTTAAGGTAAAATGGAATGCTCTAAAGGGCGGCACGGTGGCTAAGTGGTTTAGCATGTTCTCCTCTCAGCACTAGGGATTCCCAGTTCGAATCCTCATCTGGGTGGAGTTTGCATGTTCTCCCCGCGTCCACGTGGGTTTCCTCCGGGTTCTCCGGTTTCCTCCCACAGTCCAAAAACATGGACCAAGGTCAATTGAGTTCTCCAAATTGCCCCATATAGAGCGTGTTTGTGTGTGAGTGAGTGTGTGTCCAGTGATGGATTGGCATCCTGTCCTGCGTGTATCTGCCCAGCGCCCGAAACGCCCAGAGCGCCCCCCCCCCCACGACCCTAATAGAGGATAAAGTGGAAGATAATGGATGAATGAATGAAAAGGAATGCTCTAAATTGCCCCATAGTAAGTATGTATGTATATGTGTGTGTGTGTGTGTGTGTGTGTGTGTGTGTGTGTGCCAGTGATGGATTGGCACTCTGAGATAATAAAGGCATGTAGGAGAGCACATCCATTAGGAGGAATGATCAGATCTGTTCTGTTTACGAACCACGAAGAGGAATACTAAAAAAAAAATTTCAATTAAAATTCATTCATTCATTCATTATCTCCCGCTTTATCCTCTATTAGGGTCGCGGTGGGGTTCCCCATGCCCATCCAGGGGAGAACGTCTCGGGCGCTGGGCAGATACACCCAGGACAGGGCGCCAATCCATCACTGGGCACACACTCACTCACACAGACACACTCTATATTTGGAGAAATCAATTGACTTGATCCATGTTTTTGGACTGTGGGAGGAAACCGGAGAACCCGGAGGAAACCCACGCAGACACGGGGAGAACATGGAAACTCCACCCAGATGGGGATTCGAACCGGGAATCCCTAGCGCTGAGAGGAGAACATGCTAAACCACTAAGCCACCGTGCCGCCCCAAAATTAAAATTAAAAAATAAAAAAAAACACTTAAAACACACGAGATTAAAAAGAACCGAAGAACATCCTTTAGAACCGAGAGAAGCCTTTGATGTGTTCAGCCTGACATCCAGACCTTTATACCCAGACGTCCTGCACGAGTCCTGAACGAGGACACACACTGAGGGACCAGAGGATTTCTGTTTTTTTTTGTGTGTGTATTTGTGTTTATAAGCCTCCTTAACAATACAACAACACACACACACACACACACACACACACACACACACACCAGTTCCACAATCCATACACACTGCACCCAGGTCAGTCTTTAACTCTGAACCTAAATGTGTGTGTAATTCCGATCCTCTTTGTTAACATCTAATCCATGAAGTGAGCATCGAGCGGCCGCTTCTCTGAACTATAGACGGCTGCGCTGATCGCACATCGATCCCTAAAAGGCTTCAGCGGCGCAAAGCCAAGACAGAGCTAAATAAATAATCAACCAGCGGGAAGAAAGATCTTTAGCCACTCACCAGAGAGGCCGCCGTGTGTGTCCCGCGTGGGCCGGACCTTCAGAACCAAATCCCCTGCTGCAGCCATGAAGCTCAAATCCATGGGCACGCTGAATGAGCCTGCAGGCTAGGGCCTGTCCCGGCACATTCTGTTAATCCATGACTGAGGGTCCTGCTGCTGACTCGCAAGAGCATTTCACTTCATCAGGTTATTAGAACTGTGGACGTGGGGGGGTGGAGGGGGGTGGGGGGGCAGAAGGAAAGCTCAGTTTGGACTGAAACAAACAGCAGCCTGGCCAAAAAACCCATTCATTAACGCTCAGCCAATCAGGGGCCGCGCTGCGAATGAGACCCGGCTCCTGTGCGTGCTGATTGGTCTGTGATCGAGTCCCACGGCGTGAGCTGATGAGTGAGGGAGGCCTACACAGTTCACCTCACGGCCTGCAGGGGGCAGGGCGGAGTCTCAATGGTGAGCGGCTTTGAGCCATTGATTAGAGAGCTGAGGGTTTAAACCAAAGAGCCACGCCCCTCAGCTCTGACATCATTGAAATGTGATGTCAGTGTGTGATGTCATCACTCGTGTTTGTAATAAACTCTGAACGGTTCTTAAGTTTGGTTTAACATTTTAATTAAACAGTCCGTAATTAAAGCTATTTAACTATGACATCACGCTGGCTTAGTGGTTTGGCATGTTCTCCTCTCAGCACTAGGGATTCCCGGTTCGAATCCCCATCTGGGTGGAGTTTGCATGTTCTCCCCGTGTCCGCCTGGGTTTCCTCCGGGTTCTCCGGTTTCCTCCCACAGTCCAAAAACATGGATCAAGGTGAAATGAATTCTCCAAATTGCCCCATATAGAGTGTGTGTGTGTGTGAGTGAGTGTCCAGTGATAGATTGCCCTCTGTCCTGGGTGTATCTGCCCCTGCGCCCGAAACGTTCTCCCCTGGATGGGCATGGGGAACCCCCCCCCACACACCCCCCGCGACCCTAATAGAGGATAAAGCGGGAGATAATGGATGGATGGACGACTCTGACATCACACACACAGTTGTGCTGTTGGTGGATGTGACATCATTGTCTTGTTGTTCATTTAATTTCATTATTTTGAGATAATTAAATTAATTAGATCAGACATGGGAGACTGTGTGTTGGGTTATCAGTCTGAAGGTCGTGGGTTCAAATCCACTGAAGTTACCAACGCGGCTCCTTGAGCGAGACCCTTACCCCTCACTGCTCCAGGGGGCGCTGTGTTATGCGTTGAATAAACGCGTCTCCGAAACGATTAAAATGTAAAGCACAAAGGAAAATCAATCTGATGTTTATTGCTGAGTAAATCCAGCAGAGGGCGCTGTTCACAAAGAAATAACCGACAGTTCAGAACGTTTGCAGGGACGTGTTAAAGATCTGGAGTTTTTATAAAAGGGATTTACATTCAGATGATCTTCAGGGTTCTGTCTGTCCAACATTCAGCATGTTCTAAGCATGTTCTCCTCTCAGTGCTGGGGATCCAGGTTCTGGGTCCAATCTGGGTGGAGTTTCCATGTCCTCCCCGTGTCCATGTGGATTTCCTCCGGGTTCTCCGGTTTCCTCCCACAGTCCAAAAACATCGACTTCATCCATCCTTTATCCTCTATTAGGGTCGCGGTGGGGGGGTTCCCCATGCCCATCCAGGGGAGAACGTTTCGGGCTCTGGGCAGATACACCCAGGACAGGGGCAATCGCAATCCATCACTGGGCACACACTCACTCACACACACTCTATATGGGGCAATTTGGAGAATTAGATTGACCTTGATCCATGTTTTTGGACTGTGGGAGCAAAACCGGAGAACCTGGAGGAAACCCACGCGGACACGGGGAGAACATGCAAACTGCACCCGGATTAGGATTCGCACCAGGAATCTCTAGCACTGAGAGGAGAACATGCTAAACCACTAAACCGCCATGTTGCCCTTATAATATTCATTCATCATCTTCTGCTTTATCCTCTATTAGCGTCGCGGGGGGGGGGGGGGTGTTCCCCATGCCCATCCAGGGGAGAACGTTTTCGGCGTTGCGCAGATAGACCCAAGACAGAGGGGCAATCTATCACTCGACACACACTCACTCACACACACACACTCTATATGGGGCAATTTGGAGAATTCAATTGACCTTGATTCATGTTTTTGGAAACCGGAGAACCCGGAGGAAACCCACGCGGACATGGGGAGGACATGGAAACTCCACCCAGATTGGGATTCGAACCGGGAATCCCTGGAGCTGAGAGGAGAACATGCCAAACCACTATGCCGCCCTAATAATAACTTTTTAAATTATTTAAATGATTTAATTTCTCTTGTGATGTTTTTGTTTTATATTTTTGGGGTAAAAGGAAAGCGGAACGAAACACCGAGTTCTGATGAAGGTCAGACACACAAGCAGCAGCATCTCCTCCCAGCGCCTCCTCCTCCTCCTCCTCCTCCTCCTCCTCCTCCCCCTGAACTCACTCCTCATCAACCCACATCCTGCCGTGGCAGATCCTCGCTCTTCGTCTGCAGATGTTTTCTCGCTCGACTCACTTGTAAACTGCTTTAATTTCCTAAACGGTCCTGCTCGCCTCCTCATCCATATTCATCAGGCGCCGGGAGGACTCTGCTGCAATTAGACGGAGCGCCGCTCCCTCTGAGGCGGCGGCGCTGCATTGTAAACATCACGCCCCGGCCCGCTGATCACCGCCCCCCCCAACGCGGGCTGAAGACGGGCGGCGGCTGAGAGGGCGAGACGCCGGGGTCAACGCCGGGGGAGACCACCTGCTGTCTCCACATGTCCTGAACTCACATCGGCGTCGGGGGCGGAGCCGAGCGCCGAGCTCCAGACCGATGCCTTCAACATCTGCATCTGCATCTGCACCATTTAATGAGGGCCTCGGCCCCCCGGGGCGTCCGAGAGGGGTGTGCAACAGGGACCCGCTCACGACTCAAAGAAAAGATACCTAAAGCAGGGCGGCATGGGGGCTTAGTGGTTTAGCATGTTCTCCTCTCAGCGCTGGGGATTCCCGGTTGGAATCGCAATCCGGGTGGAGTTTGCATGGCCTCCCCGTGTCCGTGTGGGGTTCCTCAGGGTTCTCCGGCTTCCTTCCACAGCCCAAAAACATGGATGTCAAGGTGAATTGAATTCTCCAAATTGCCCCATATAGAGTGTGTTTGTGTGACTGAGTGTGTATGTAGTGATAGATTGCCCCCCTGTCCCGGGTGTATCTGCCCAGCGCCCGAAACGTTCTCCCCTGGATGGGCATGGGGAACCCCCCCCCCAACCCTAATAGACCCGTGTGGGGTTCCTCCGGGTTCTCCGGTTTCCTCCCACAGTCCAAAAACATGGATCAAGGTCAATTCCCAATTCCATTCGTCCATTATCTTCCGCTTTATCCGCTATTAGGGTCGTGGGGGGGGGGGGTCCCCATGAGGCCAATCTATCGCTGGGCACACACTCACTCACGCATACACACTCTATGTGGGGCAATTTGGAGAATTCCGTTCACCTTGATCCATGTTTTTGGACTGTGGGAGAAAACCGGAGAACACAGAGGAAACCCACGCGAACACGGGGAGGACATGTAAACTCCACCCAGATGGGGATTGGAACCGGGAATCCCTAGTACTGAGAGGAGAACATGCGAAACCACTGAGCCACCGTACCGTCCTCAAGGTCAATTGAATTCTCCGAATTGCCCAATATAAAGTGTGTGTATGTGTGAGTGTGTGCCCAGCGATAGATTGCCCCCCCCCCCCTGTCCTGGGTGTATCTGCCCAGCGCCTTAAACATTCTCCCCTGGATGGGCATGGGGAACCCCCCCCCTCCCAGAAAGCAGAAGATGATGGATGGATGGAACCTGAATAATGAAAAGAGTTAAAGGTGAAGTTTTTAACGTGTCTGATTACATAAACTGCACCCAATTAAAACATGTTCCCATGATCCTCCTCACAGCTGCACGTGTGACTTATATCCCGAAGCAGTGATCGGTCACACCATGGGAGGACCGTCCTCTGTGTGATTACTCCTGGCTCAGTCCCAGTGGAGGCTCTGTGAGAGCTCCATCCATCACGCCGCCAGATGTTTAAGGTTCCTCGCTTCCTCCCGGCTGCAGGACCGATTCTTCATCCCACTCCGCTTTATTTTCGGTCTCACACCTGGAGGCTTCGGATTCAACGCCGTGATTTACAGATAAATAACATTCAGATCGACGCTCTGAAGCTGAACGTGCTCCAGACTTCAGTAAAGCTGCTTACACACTCTCACGATGACCAACGCCCTGTGGGATGAACTGGAATGGAGAGACGGCAAGCCACGCCCCCTGGCGTCTGACCTCACAACTCGCTTCTGGATGAAAGAAAAGAAAAATATCCAAAAATCAGCTCAGGGTGTGATGATATAAAGTCTCCTGTAGGTGGCCTACTCATCTTGTCTGTATGAAAGTGGCTCAATAAAATTGACACTCACTTTCAGTGTACACCTGTAAAAGGGGCGTGGCCTAAATAAGAAGATAAGATAAGATAATCCTTTGTTGGTCCCACATTGATTCACATTTCTCAGCAGCAGAGACAGTAATTGGGAAAGTTAAAGATACAGATAATGTTTCTATAACAAGAAGAACTTTAAAAAGAAAAAAAAATAATAAATAGTGATCAATATGTACAAATAAAATAAATAAACTACTCCATTATGTAAATGGAATATAATACCGAGGGGAAACAAATTGAACAGCAATAAAGTATTGCACATAGGATTAAAAATAAAATATTAAATAATAGTGTCCAGTGATGGATTGGCGTCCTGTCCTGGGTCTATCTGCCCAGCGCCCGAAACATTTCCCCCTGGATGGGCATGGGGAACCCCACCGCGACCCTAATAGAGGATAAGCGGGAGATAATAAATGAATAAATATTAAATAATAATAATAATAATAATCCATCCATTTATTATCTTCCACTTTATCCTCTATTAGGGTCACAGGGGAAGGTTTCCCCATGCCCAACCAGGGAGGAACAGATACACAGATACCAGGACAGGGGGGGCAATCTATCACAGGGCACACACTCACTCACACAGACACACTCTATATGGGGCAATTTGGAGAATTCAATGCACCTTGATCCATGTTTTTGGACTGTGGGAGGAAACCGGAGAACCCGGAGGAAACCCACGCAGACACGGGGAGGACATGGAAACTCCACCCAGATGGGGATTCAAACCGGGAATCTCTAGTGCTGAGAGGAGAACATGCTAAACCACTAAGCCACCGTGCCGCCCTATAATAATAATAACAGAAGCTTAAATATAACCTCAGGTTATTCACAGTTAATACTAAACACATATTTTTATTTTTTTTTAATTACCCCTCATTCATAAATAATTTAATTGAGCTTTGATCGCCTCTTAATCTGCTTTATAATTATTATTAGAACATGGTGTATAGAGGAACCTGACTGGGGCACATCACACTCCTGCCCTGTGTTCGTGAGTGATGCAGAGGGATCGATACAGACATGAGAGAACATGCCAAACCTCACATAAAGGTGAGGACCCAACACACCACGCCTCACCACACGGACACTCAGTGACCCGAGACGTTTTAATTCTAATGACTGAGTGAGATGTTTAATAAAGAGATCAATTAAAACCCAGACTGAACCTCACCGAACACCCCGTTCACTCTGAGCAGAGTTCTGATGGAACAACAGCGCCCCCTGCTGCTGACATTCTGTTCTCACACTGAGGTCTTGATTCAGTCCTCTGCACAGAGGTTTTTAATTGAAGTATTTCATTAAACTCAGCTGTGGTCCCACCTTGTGCTAAACCTTGTGTTAGAGTTGGGTGTGTTGATGAAGATTAACAAGCGATCACAGCATCTCAGTCATTCAACCATCACAAAAACAACAAGGTTCCTGTATTTCTTGATGTTTCCAAACTTGTACCTCCACATGTTCACATGTTCACCACAAACATTCAGAACATTATGAATCAATCTGCTGAAACTGGAACTGCAGGGTCTGGATTTAAAGGAAACATAATGTCTCATGATGTTACACACGTTGCATTAAAAGTCTGACTTTGGGGAAAAAAACAAAACATAACATTAACATAACATTAACATGATCACATGACCCCCCCCCCTTCTTCTGAACTGAACAAACACATTTTAAATCAAATTTAAAGTTTCCCTTTAATAATGAGATAAACATGTTCTTTTCTAGGGCGGCACGGTGGCTTAGTGGTTTAGCATGTTCTCCTCTCAGCTCTAGGGATTCCCGGTTCGAATCCCCATCTGGGTGGAGTTTCCATGTTCTCCCCCTGTCCGCGTGGGTTTCCTCCGGGTTCTCCGGTTTTCCCCCACAGTCCAAAAACATGGATCAAGTCAATTGAATTCTTCAAATTGCCCTATATAGTGTGTGTGTATGTGAGTGAGTGTGTGCCCAGTGATGGATTGCCCCCCTGTCCTGGGTGTATCTGCCCAGCGCCCGAGACGTTCCCCCACCGTGACCCTAATAGAGGATAAGCGGGAGATAATGAATGAATGTTCTTTTCTCACAAATTAACATTCATCCATTATCTTCTGCTTTATCCTCTATTAGGGTCGCAGGGGGGGGGGGGGGTTCCCCATGCCCATCCAGGGGAGAACGTTTCGGGCGCCAGGCAGCCACACCCAGGACAGGGCGCCAACCCATCGCTGGGCACGCACTCACACACACAGACACACTCTATATGGGACAATTTGGAGAACTCAATTGACCTTGATCCATGTTTTTGGACTGTGGGAGGAAACCGGAGAACCCGGACGAAACCCACATGGACACAGGGAGAACATAGAAACTCCACCCAGATGGGGATTCGAACCGGGAATCCCTAGTGCTGAGAGGAGAACATGCTAAACCACTAAGCCACCGTGTCACCCCCAAATTAACATCATTTAGTAATTTTTGTTCAGCTAAGCGAACCTCCAACAGAATTATAAAACACAATAACTGAGAGAAAGCTCTGTCTTTAATATTATATATTAATTAAATATTGATTAATAATAATGCATTTAAATGTGTTATGCAGAACAAATGAGTTTTATTTTAATGTTATAATTTTAAAAAATGATTCATCTCTTTATAAAATGAAATAAAAACTAGAAGTTCCTGAATAAACTGCAGGAAACAGGAATTATTACATCTGATTAAATGTACACTGTGTAATTTCACTGTTTAAAGAACAATGCTGTCAGCAGGCAACATTCTGGATGAACATTAGAATATAATGCTGCTTTGAATGTTGTTTGAATGTTGTTTGAATGTTTGACCAACACCCTGTAAATCTCTCACGCATACAGCTTCAGGGTTTGTGAGCTGGAAATGTCCTTAAAGGTTTAAAGCTTGTTTATCCACATTATTAATAATATTATAATCTTATAATGCAGTCTGGGGCGGCACGGTGGCTTAGTGGTTTAGCATGTTCTCCTCTCAGCACTAGGGATTCCCGGTTCGAATCCCCATCTGGGTGGAGTTTCCATGTTCTCCCCGTGTCTGCGTGGGTTTCCTCCGGGTTCTCCGGCTTCCTCCCACAGTCCAAAAACATGGATCAAGTTCATTGAATTCTCAAAATTGCCCCATATAGAGTGTGTCTGTGTGAGTGAGTGTGTGCCCAGTGATGGATTGGCGCCCTGTTCAGTCACTCTAGACCGTGATGATGGTGTTTTAAGTTATTTATATATATATATATATATATATATTCATTCATTCATCTCCCGCTTATCCTCTATTAGGGTCGCGGTGGGGTTCCCCATGCCCATCCAGGGGAGAATGTCTCCGCCGCTGGGCAGATAGACCCAGGACAGGGCGCCAATCCATCGCTGGGCACACACTCACTCACTCACACGCTAAGAGAAGAACATGCTAAACCACTAAGCCACCGTGCCGCATATATATATATATATATATATATATATATATATATATATATATATATATATATATATTATACTTTTTCCACAACAGTACGTCGTCACAAAGCAGCTTTACAGAATGAAAAGCCTTTAACCCCCCAAAGAGCAAGCGGAAGCAACAGCGGCAAGAAAAAACTCCCCGTTATGTTGTTATTTAAGGAAGAAACCTTGTGAGGACCGAGGCTCAGCGGGGGACTCGTCCTCCTTGAGCGGCCGGGCCAGGTTTTCCGTTATTCGTGTGATATTAATTTCTACAAATACATTTGGGCGGCGCAGTGGCTTAGTGTTTGGCATGTTCTCCTCTCAGTGCTGGGAATTTCAGGGTTGAATCCCGATCTGGGTGGAGTTTGCATGTCCTCCCCGTGTCCACGTGGGTTTCCTCCCACAGTCTACCCCTAGTAGAGCATTAAGCGGAAGATAATGGATGAATAAATAATTCATGATCACATATATTTGTTTCCCCAAAAAACATTTATTTAAGATAAACCCACAAAATTAAGTACAAGTTTTTTTTAAAACATTTGTATATATAACATATTATTATGTAGCTTTTTTACTGTCCCTATGCTGCTGTTCCCCCATGATAATAAAGGATTATCTTATAGTCTTTAAAATCTGCATGCACTAACACCATGCTTTTCATTTATTTCTCTATTTTTTTTAAATCTAATTTAAATGTTTTATTTTTTCATCTGTTTCTCAACATTTTTGACCCCATAAGGAACATGAGCAGTGATCACTCCTTTTTTGTTTGCTGTATGGAGGTGATTGAGCTGATCATCAAAAAAGATATGAGGTTCGATGGCCAGCAGTGCTGGAGCTTTAGGAGTTCCACCGAGGAAATAGACCTCATCAATCGGCAGGTTCCAGCTCTTCAGAGTTTTTAAGACTCGGTAAGCAGGACTCAGTGGATTCACCCCTCTAGAGGTCACCAGGTAGGTACAAATAGCACTTTCACTCTCGAGATCCCGCTGTAGATTAACCAACACCTCAAAGAAGAACTTTAAAGGACCCTGAAAAAAAACATCAACATTACTTGTCTATTCCAAAGAGTGAAAGAAGGTTTTCTACATTTTGATTTTTAAAGACACTGATTTTAAATCTCTAACATTTAGATCATTGAATTAAACATAGTAAATAAGAGGCTTTATAGACCTGGACTTCACAAAATCGTCAGAATATTCAGATCTTTTTAGATAATAAATGCTGTGAAAGTGTAAATAAATCATAAGACCTGTATTAACAGATTCTATGGCATTAAATATATATGTTTTTATCAACACAACATCTATTAAGAATAATTCTTAAATATAAATAAATACAATAATAATTGAATAATTCTTAAATATAAATTTTATATATATGTATAATAAATACAATAATAATAATAATTGTTATTGTGTAGTTAATAAAGGGACAAACTTCTTTCAGAGGTTTTGCCTCTTCTTTTTTCTCATTTTCAAAGAAGTCTTGCAGCGACTTTACAGTAAATTTTTCTGACTCGTCTGAGAAAATGACTCCGTCTCCATCGAACGCAACACGCAGTGGAGATGCACTCAGATTCATCTCTTTATCAGACATGAACATGGTGGCTGCTGCAATCTCTATAAAACAGTTATAATAATAATAATAATAATAATAATAATAATAATAATAATAATAATAATAATTATTATTATTATTATTATATCTGTTAATTGCAACAAATCACAAGAAGCATTGATGATGAACTGCTGATGTTTTTTATTACTCACCTTCATTCATGCATCTCCTCACATCCTGCATGTTAGTGGAGAGATAGAGGACTGGTCCCATTGTTTTCAAACCTAAAATCAGATCCTGTACTTTTTTTGTTTCCATCTCTTCGAGTTCTGTACAGGAACAAAAAATAAAATACATAAAATCCCAACTTTACCGAGTAAGACCAGAACATGGAACATCTCTTGTAATTAGTTACAATTTTCAAAGGTTAATGTCTAAAGGGGGCAAATAATTAAGCTAACGCCATTAATTCTGACCCTAAAAACAGTATGTAATAGATATGAGTTTATTCTTTAAAAGTGCTATGGATTATCAGTTCCTAAACGTTTTCATTTTTAACTAACGTCATGTCATTACAAACACTGAAAAGATCATCTTTGTCTTTTCGTCTGTTAAATAACAGATTTGTTGTATTTAAGTGTCCTATCATTTCTTAATGAAAAGGCATTATTGTAAATAATATAAATAATTATTAATTAATGTAAACATACGATGGTATTTAATGCTGTTCTGCATTTCCAGAGTCACATCTGTAGTCTCCATCAGTACTAAACGAATCTGCTTCGTGTTAATCTTCTCATTTATCTTCTTTAACTCAGCGTTGACATCATTTCCCTTTTTTATTTTCTTTAGATCAGCGTTCACCTTCATCACAGCCTGTAAATACAATAGTATTTTAATATACATCAGTCTTTTCACACATGGACGTCTTAACAGTTAACTTTAAATGTATGTATTTTTATTTACACCATTTAGGCAACATTATTTACCACCTAAATTAAAGGTGAAGATTATGATGTATCATAAAATTCTTAAAATTAAACCTTCTCATAACTCGGAGCAGCCTCTTTGGACATTTACACGAGACTGAGACTGTGTCGAAGTTAAAATGAGAATTATCCACCAACCAAATGTGAACGTTAAGGTCGTTAGTGTTACAGTTGATTTAATAAAATGTTAGAACTCAGTAATGTGATAATGTCTAATAAAGATCTGCACATAAACACATTACATCACATAAACCAATAAACCATCATACAGACAGAACGTTTCCCTCATTTTTATTCCTAGAACAGTTTCATAATTCTGTTGAAATTTTTAATTTTCAGTGTGTGTGTGTGTGTGTGTGTGTGTGTGTACAAACAGGAAACTCTAGTGTCCATCAATACGACATGTTCAGTGTGGGGTTCTAATTAATGTTCTAATTAAGTGGCCAGTGAGTGAATTTGGACAAAACTTGTGTGAGATTTAAATATGACTTCAGTAGAGTAGCAGGTCCATAAAAGTGTAATATAAAGCAGTGTGAGGATGTCTCAGACCTTGATGAGGGGAAAGGCAGGACCGGGTTTTAAGGGCTGATAATCCAGTCCTCTGTCCACCAAGTTGAATAAAGCACATGGAGAAACAGCAATCGTCATGACGTAATCTATTTTTTTTTCCTGTAAATCACACGAAAACAATTTCTACATAAAATATGAAAAAACATTTTATAAGCTGTCAGTTATATGAATATATAAACTAAGAACATCCTCTCATTAAAATCAGCAAGGTCTAAAAAACGACTGTCTGATTTTTAACATTTCCATTACAATAAAACAAATTTAATATAAATTACAAAGAAATTGAATTGAAAATTAATTATTTATTAATACATAAAATCATTCATTAAGTGCAGGACATAATTGTACATTTTTTGTATTGTAAATTGTAATAAAGTAAAAACTATAATTTACTTTCACTTGTAAAATGTTGGGACAGAGGTAAAAATAAAACTTAAAAGGTTCCTGTGATGCTGTTGTCATCTTGCTCTTCGGGGGTTTAAAGGCTTACAACACCGTAAAGCTGCCAGGTTCAATAAAATGTGTTTGATTAATAAATACACGATAGTCAAATAGTAAAATTTGGTCAGACAATAAAGTACAAAAAATATCTTTAAAGAACTACTAGAGGCAAATAATTTAAGAAAAATCTCATCATCTTTGCAGCTGCTATTAAAGTTTGACTGATTTTATTTTTAAAGATGTTTTACAGTCACAGCGAACTGGTCGGAGGATCTAAACGTTATCGTTTCATACTTTTGTTATATTTGTGATTTTAAAAAGCGTGTGTTGTGCTTTAAGTATTATTAAAATATATCATCGTAAATATTTAAAATGACACCTACTTCTGCCATGTTGTGCTGCTGATGAGGATCGTGGTCAGAACGAGGATCGAGGTGTTTACGAAGTGTACTGAATGTCTCTTTATATAGTTACCAACATCTCCAGTTATATCGGATCACACCTATATTACTCTGAGAAGACTTACCTGCCCCACCCAGTACACCTGCCATATGAAGTTACATCATCAAAGTTAACAAAGTCAACCAAAAATATATTTATACACACTTCAGGAAAATAAATGCTAAATTTATTCAGATATCATGAGAGTAACATTCATTCATTCATTATCTTCCGCTTTATCCTCTATTAGGGTCGTGGTGGGGTTCCCCATGCCCATCCAGGGGAGAACATTTCGGGGGCTGGGCAGACAGACCCAGGACAGGGCGCCAAGCCATCGCTGGGCACACACTCACTCACACAGACACACTCTAAACGGGGCAATTTTGAGAATTCAATTAACTTGATCCATGTTTTTGGACTGTGGGAAGAAACCGGAGAACCCGGAGGAAACCCACGCAGACACGGGGAGAACATGGAAACTCCACCCAGATGGGGATTCGAACCGGGAATCCCTAGTGCTGGGAGGAGAACGTACTAAATCACTAAGCCACCGTGCCGCCTATGAGAGTAACACATTTCATTAATTTATTATGTATTATTTATTCTTCACCATTAATTTATTTTAGCCTTTAGAGTTACAAGAGTAAACATTTAAAAAGTTTAAAATTGTATTTAAATATTTATTGCTTTAATTATCTCTAATCAAAGTCCATTGCTTACAGTCTCAATGAGTTTACATTAAATTCTCCTGAATTCATTCTGTTCAGTCCACTTTCTGCCAGTCATTCAGTGATATAATGACCTTTAAATCCAGATCCAGCACTTTCATTTACCGTAGATTGGTATAATGTTCAGAATAATTGTATGAGTGTGAAGGTGGAAGGACAAGTTTGGAAATCAAACTGGAAATTCAGGGAAAATGTGAACAGCCTGGTTTAAAACATTATGAAGACACAGGTTTTAAAGCCAATAAAGCTCTTCATTTTTTAGACCGCAGTTAAATCCAATCTTAACAAATGGGTGTAACTTTAATACAATAATATAAAATAAAAACCCTATGCAGCCATGCAGTTGTTCATAAATTTTGACAAATAAAATAAATAAAATAGATGTTATGAGGATTATAACGTAATCCTACAGTGTACACTTACACACAATGCAATAAGGTACGACATGGCACGATGAAAAGCTGACAGGGACAAAGAGGATGTTACCATTAAATATGACAATAAACCAGACAAACAGATAATAACTTAACAAAAGAATTAAATAGAGACAGCTGAAAAAACACTGTGACTATTGTCTAATCTTAACAGGGATAAGAGATCATATGTCCGCAAGTGGCAATAAATTATTCATAAATAATTATTTCTTACTTCTATGGAATGATTTGTATATCTAACTAAATGACCGACAGATAAACTGAAGGTTTAAAAAAGAATTAAATTATCTTATATTTCTATTTTAAAAAAATGAACAAAATGTTTTAAACTTGAGATTTAAATAATGTTTAAAAGTCATTGTTTAATATTAAACCTAATGCTGTGTGATTATTCTGGGATTGATCGTGTCAGATAGGTGTGTTAGGTTAATTCATTTCAGCATCTCAGTCAATCTGTCAAAAACAAGATTCCAAACGTGTCCTTCCACATTCACACTCATACAATCATTCTGAACATTATATCAATCTACAGAAACTGAAACTGCTGCTGCTATTAATAATAATAATAATAATAATAATAACAGAAGCTTAAATAAGATAAATATAACCTCAGGTTATTCACAGTTAATACTAAACACATATTTTTATTTTTATTTTTAATTACCCCTCATTCATAAATAATTTAATTGAGCTTTGATCGCCTCTTAATCTGCTTTATAATTATTATTAGAACATGGTGTATAGAGGAACCTGACTGGGGCACATCACACTCCTGCCCTGTGTTCGTGAGTGATGCAGAGGGATCGATACAGACATGAGAGAACATGCCAAACCTCACATAAAGGTGAGGACCCAACACACCACGCCTCACCACACGGACACTCAGTGACCCGAGACGTTTTAATTCTAATGACTGAGTGAGATGTTTAATAAAGAGATCAATTAAAACCCAGACTGAACCTCACCGAACACCCCGTTCACTCTGAGCAGAGTTCTGATGGAACAACAGCGCCCCCTGCTGTTGACATTCTGTTCTCACACTGAGGTCTTGATTCAGTCCTCTGCACAGAGGTTTTTAATTGAAGTATTTCATTAAACTCAGCTGTGGTCCCACCTTGTGCTAAACCTTGTGTTAGAGTTGGGTGTGTTGATGAAGATTAACAAGCGATCACAGCATCTCAGTCATTCAACCATCACAAAAACAACAAGGTTCCTGTATTTCTTGATGTTTCCAAACTTGTACCTCCACATGTTCACATGTTCACCACAAACATTCAGAACATTATGAATCAATCTGCTGAAACTGGAACTGCAGGGTCTGGATTTAAAGGAAACATAATGTCTCATGATGTTACACACGTTGCATTAAAAGTCTGACTTTGGGGAAAAAAACAAAACATAACATTAACATAACATTAACATAACATTAACATGATCACATGACCCCCCCCCCTCCCGCTGCTGTTCCCTGAACTAAACAAAAACATTTTAAATCAAAGTTTTTCTTTAATAATGAGATAAACATGTTCTTTTCTTATAAATTAAAAAAAATTGTTCTGCAAAGCAAATAACTAACAGAATTATTATGCACAATAACTATATGTGAACTATATATAAAATATGAAACTATATGTCAAATGTGTAATTCTCTTTTTCAAAATTTTTATTTATATTTAAATAACAGGGTAATCGGGGTCCATGACCCATAATTTCGTTATTATCTCATGTAACAATGTGATATTCATTCATCCATTATCTTCTGCTTTATCCTCTATTAGGGTCGCCGGGGGGGGGGGGGGTCTGCATGCCCATCCAGGGGAGAACGTTTCGGGCGCTGGGCAGATAGACCCAGGACAGGACGGCAATCCATCGCTGGGCACACACTCACTCACACACACACACTCTATATGGGGCAATTTTGAGAATTCAATGCACCTTCATCCATGTTTTTGGACTGTGGGAGGAAACCGGAGAACCCGGAGGAAACCCACGCAGACACGGGGAGAACATGGAAACTCCACCCAAATGGGGATTCGAACCGGGAATCCCTAGCGCTGAGAGGAGAACATGCTAAACCACTAAGCCACAGTGCCGCCTATGAGAGTAACACATTTCATTAATTTATTATGTATTATTTATTCTTCACCATTAATTTATTTTGGCCTTTACAGTTACAAGAGTAAACATTTGAAAAGTTTAAAATTGTATTTAAATATTTATTGCTTTAATTATCTCTAATCAAAGTCCATTGCTTACAGTCCCAATGAGTTTACATTAAATTCTCCTGAATTCAGTCTGTTCAGTCCACTTTCTGCCAGTCATTCAGTGATATAATGACCTTTAAATCCAGATCCAGCACTTTCATTTACCGTAGATTGGTATAATGTTCAGAATAATTGTATGAGTGTGAAGGTGGAAGGACAAGTTTGGAAATCAAACTGGAAATTCAGGGAAAATGTGAACAGCCGGGTTTAAAACATTATGAAGACACAGGTTTTAAAGCCAGTAAAGCTCTTCATTTTTTAGACCGCAGTTAAATCCAATCTTAACAAATGGGTGTAACTTTAATACAATAATATAAAATAAAAACCCTATGCAGCCATGCAGTTGTTCATAAATTTTAACAAATGAAATAAATAAAATAGATGTTATGAGGATTATAACGTAATCCTACAGTGTAGACTTACACACAATGCAATAAGGTACGACATGGCACGATGAAAAGCTGACAGGGACAAAGAGGATGTTACCATTAAATATGACAATAAACCGGACAAACAGATAATAACTTAACAAAAGAATTAAATAGAGACAGCTGAAAAAACACTGTGACTATTGTCTAATCTTAACAGGGATAAGAGATCATATGTCCGCAAGTGGCAATAAATTATTCATAAATAATTATTTCTTACTTCTGTGTGATATTAATGATGATAAAATTTTCTTGAATCTTGAACTGACTGAAAGCCCTGTCTTTGATATCATATATTAATGTAATATTGATTAAAATTGATTAATAATAATGCAGGCGGCACGGTGGCTTAGTGGTTTAGCACGTTCTCCTCTCAGCTCTAGGGATTCCCGGTTCGAATCCCCATCTTGGTGGAGTTTGCATGTTCTCCCCGTGTCTGCGTGGGTTTTCTCCGGGTTCTCCGGTTTCCTCCCACAGTCCAAAAACATGGATCACGTTAATTGAATTCTCCAAATTGCCCCATTTAGAGTGTGTGTGTGTGAGTGAGTGTGTGTCCAGCGATGGATTGGCGTCCTGTCCTGGGTCTATCTGCCCAGCGCCCGAGATGTTCTCCCCTGGATGGGCATGGGGAACCCCCCCCCGCGACCCTAATAGAGGATAAGCGGAAGATAATGAATGAATGAATGAATAATAATAATGCATTTTAATTTGTTATGCAGAACAAATTAGTTTATTTTAATGTTATAATAAAAAATGTTTTAAAAAAAGATCAATCTCTTTATAAAGTGATATGAAAACTAGAAGTTCAGGTTTCTGAATAAACTGAAGTCAACAGGAATTAACACAGCTGATCAAATATACCTGTATGTAAATTCACTGGCTAAAGAACAATTCTGTTTATATATGAGGTATATACTAAATAAGGCTAAATTATTAGACCTGATTATTTATTAATTGAGGATAATGATTTAATACTATAGACCTGAAAAAAAAACACAATATACTAATCTTTGTATCACACAACCTTCCCACATTCCTCAAAAACAGGATAAGTACTATGTGCTAAAAGTAGTAAGTAAGTAGAATGTGCTAAAAAAAAAAAAAACTGTAAACATACTGTATATGTGAAGGTACCAGTGATGCAGAGACTAATAATAATATTTTAAAGAGATGAATGCTGATGATTAAAGAAGGGCTTTTCCAAAGAACGCCATGCTTATTTCAGCAGGACAAGGCAAGCACTCATTCTGCATGGGTATCATTAAAACAACCGAAAATTATTTATTTAAAC
This sequence comes from Corydoras maculifer, assembly GCA_019802435.1. Classification (NCBI taxonomy): domain Eukaryota; kingdom Metazoa; phylum Chordata; class Actinopteri; order Siluriformes; family Callichthyidae; genus Corydoras; species Corydoras maculifer. Next base: position 47,496 of record JAFMOD010000728.1, read on the forward strand.
CCAAAATACCAACTACCAACCCACAGATTTTACTCAGGATCATTCTGGGAGTGTACACTCCGGTCCAGCAGGGTGAGTGTGTTGATCAGGTTTTAAAAAATAATTCCAAATGTTTAAATGACATCTCCAACACCCTATTAACAATAACATCACCAACACCCTATTAACAATAACATCACCAACACCCTATTAACAATAACATCAGCAACACCCTGTTAACAATGACATGAACAGGTGTTTTATACTTTTAAATGTCTCCATACCCGTCCTTCCACATTTTGTCATTGTTTTTTCTACTTTTAGGACACGTATATGTACGCAGTAACATCATAACAGAACCGATCTGAAACAGAACAAAACTACTCAGTATTGTTTATATCAGACTGCAGAATAAAATTATAATATTAATATGATTATAATATTATTAA
>JAFMOD010000728.1:52488-74136 GCA_019802435.1 Corydoras maculifer
GTGTGTGTGTGTGTGTGTGTGTGTAAATAAAAGCCCTGTGCCCTGTGATGAGGAATTGCAGGAATGTACATTTGTGGTTTGAGAACTCCCTGTTATGTTTTACTGAAAACAATATTAGATAATTAGCATTTTTTTTAAAGCAAAAACAAAATTCTAAATTCATACAACAATTAAATACATTTGACCCTGTAACATAATTAAATCATTAATGCATTAAAGGTCATTTTGGTAAAATCTCATTTTTGGTCTTAATTTCAGTCATTCATTAAATTAAGGAGGCTTAAGTAAAGAGAAACCATGGCAACAAAGGTAAGGACATTAATGTGTCACACATTTTAAAATGTATTTATAAATATTTCATAACATTAATTAATTAGATTTTACACAAAAATTGTCTGTATTATACATCATGTACATAATCAAGCAGTTTATTTTATTTTGTATATACTGATTTCCTTTTTTTAATTTATTTTCACTTTTTTTTAAAGAATTTGTCCATTGTGGGACCAATAAAGTATTATCTTCTCTTATTTTCAGTTCAATACAAAAATTTAGGATTAAAATAACTTTAGTAAATTACAAGCTTAATAATAAACTAAAATGAACAGAGCGTGATCTCATCAAACTCAATGCTGGTCTGATCACAAACACAACAGTCAACAAATATATAAATAAAGCAGATCACCTGACTGGAAATGAGAACCAATAAAAAAAGAGCACTCCGCACACATATGTCAAAGCATCATATACAATCAATACATTATCATTATTATTATTGATAAATTTAGTTTTGTAAAACTGATCAAAGAAAAGTTCAGTTCAATACTGTGAGGGTAAATAAGAAAATTAATATTTCAGTCATGATCGTTTTTTTGTTGTAAATGAAATATTAAAAAAGTAAATGTCTTGTAGCTAATTTTTAAATAAAAACAAATGCAGACAGATACATTATACAGTATAAATAATTTAAGTGCAAGAAGATAATAACCTCAAAAAAATTTATTTATTTCTTTCATCCTAAACTTTAAGCCCACATTGAGCCAACTAAGGTAAAAAGTGACCCCCTAACATAAAGAGAGACTCAGTACTCAACCTTTCACACAGTTTACAAATTCATATACACAACAACCAGCAGAGATGTAATGACAATAATCACTCACACATTGATTAAAGAACCAAATTCTAATTAAAACAGAACTGTTAAAGTGAAAGATCAGCTTTATATTAACTGTCTTAACTTTGTTAACCAAGTGCCACTGCAGATACTTATGTTTTTATTTTTTTTTAACAAGAATTTGAAACCAGCTTCCAGTGGACACCAAAAGGAACGATACAAGGTACATTTCTAATTGTTGAGGCAAACGTATTGAAATCCTGATGATGGAATCTGTAAATAACTTAAGCCACTGTTAAAATATTTTGCAACTAACTTCAATTATTGTTTAGTGTTCGCCTAATGTTCGCCTCTCATCTGGATGAAGTTTGCATGTTCTCCCCGTGTCTGTATGGGTTTCCTCCCACAGTCCAAAAACATTCACGGTATAATAGTCAATTTAAATTGCCCGTATATATAGCGTGTGTCTGTGCTTGGTGTGTCTGCACAGCACCTGAAATGTTTACCCCTGGATGGGAAAAGGACCCCCCCCCCCTCTAATGCAACATAAAGTTCTAAAAGTTATTTGTTGAACTATTTTTTTTTCAATGAAAATTCATTCATTTATTCATTCATTATCTACAGCTTCATTCTCTATTAGGGTCGCGGGGGGGGGGGGGTTCTCCATGCCCATCCAGGGGAGAATGTCGCTGGGCAGGTACACCCAGGACAGGGGGACAATCTATCGCTGGGCATTCAATGAAAATATTTATTTATTTACTGAAATTCAAAGAGCAGCGTAAATTGTGACCTGAACATTAAATAATAAAAAAATACTAGTTTTTCATCACTATGGTTACAAACAAGGCCAACAATTTAGTACAAATATGAAAAAAGAAAAAAAAAACTTGATATGTAAAAATCCATCCATCATCTTCTGCTTAATCCTCTACTAGGGTCATGGGGGGGGGGGGGGGTTCCCCATGCTCATCCAGGGGAGAACGTTTCAGGTGCCCAATCCATCGCTGGACAAACAATCACACAAACACACTCTATATGGGGCAATTTGGAAAATTCAACTGACCGTCTTGATCCGTTCTAACAGACTTGATCCGTGTTTTTTGAACTGTGGGAGGAAACCGAAGAACCCGAAGGAAACCAATGCGGACATGGGGAGAACATGGAAACTCCACCAAGATTGGGATTTGAACCGGGAATCCCTAGTGCTGAGAGGAGAACATGCTAAACCACCAACCACCATGCCGCCCCCTGTGTAAAAAATATCAAACTAAAATATATCACTGACGCTACAGCTGTTTACTCACCTACAAAATTTGTTAACACTCTGCAGTCCATCTCCAGTCATTCCTTGTGAAAGAATTGTTCGTTTTTGTCTAGAAAAATGTAAAAACATGTTATAATAATTAAATATTTTTAGCTAATGAGTTAATTAACACTTGCAAACTTTCTTTTTAGATCTTTCATGACTCTGTCCATGGAACCATTGAGATGCATCCTCTGCTGGTAAAAATAATCGATACGCCAGAGTTCCAACGTTTGCGGAGCATTAAACAGATGGGAGGAGTCCACTTAGTGTTTCCAGGAGCTACCCACAACCGCTTTGAACACTCGATTGGGTAAACATCCACACATCCTGAACACAACATGATCATCATCAGATGTGAGAGTACCAGAGTTCTCTATAACAGATTATCAGCTAAAGTGCAGCTGCTAAGTTTAATTTAAATATAATGAGACGGTATTTATAACTCATGTTTATGTAAAACATCTTGGAAAAGTAAAACATTTTTGAGTATGTAAAAAAGTCAATGTGCATGACTATATGGTGCGAGAGGCGATACAGTGTGAGTCTGAATAAACCCCATAAAGAGGTGTTATTAGTCCCGATGTGTACTCTTTACGTGATTTATTTACAATAATACACAATCGAGAGTCTGATTGCTTTAATAAAACGTTACAAACACACTATAATAAAAACAAGGTTGATTCAGAAATGTTTTTATTAAAAACTAAATCTTAAATTAATAATCTAGTCCAGTTTTTAAAGTGAATACTGATCGCTCAGTAACAGGATTCTGGTTTCTCTAAAAATCAAACACTGCCCTCTAATGCTAATGCTCAGCAAAATAAGACTTGATAAAATAAAAACAAAATAAAACTATGTTTGGGCTAGGCTCACAGAAATTTAGTGTGACTCCCTCAACCTGCTCGCCAATGTTTTCAACCTCGTTTACAGTGCTATATATATATCCATTATCTTCCGCTTTATCCTATATTGGGGTCGCGGGGGGTTCCCCATGCCCATCCAGGTTTCGGGTGCTGGGCAAATACACCCAGGACAGGGCGGCAACGCATCACTGGGCTCACACTCACTCACACTGACACGCACACTCACACTCTCTATGGGGCAATTTGGAGAACACAATTGACTTGATCCATGTTTTTGGACTGTGGGAGGAAACCGGAGAACCCGGAGGAAACCCACGCGGACACGGGGAGAACATGGAAACTCCACCCAGCTGGGGATTCGAAATTGGGGATCCCTAGTACTGAGAGGAGAACATGCTAAACCACTAAGCAACCATGACGCCCCCATATATATATATATATATATATATATATATATATATATATATATATATATATATATATATATATAAATAAATAAATAAATAAAACACCATCTTGCAAAAGCTTTCAGCACTGCAAAACACACACACACACACATATATATATATATATATATATCACTGAATTATTTTATTTTTTTATTTTCTGATTTGATTACTACATTAAAAAATGATTATAATGCGTGAACTTCTCTGTCGACAGTGTGGCTCATCTGGCGGAGCAGCTTGTACAAAGCCTAAAAGATAAGCAACCCGACCTGAATATAACTGAGAAAGATAAACTCTGTGTTCAGATTGCAGCTCTGTGTCATGATCTGGGTGAGTTATTTCTATTGTTTGTTTTGTGATATAAACGGTTTTAAAAAAGTGTATTAAATGGTAAAAGTTGTAAGATGTTCCTGTTGCCTTTGCAAACTCTTCACCGAATGAATCTGACCCCTTTTCAACTAGATCGCCAAAAGTACTGGCTCACCTGCCTTGACTCACATATGAGATTAAGATCCCTTTCCTAATCCATAGGGTTCTGGACGTGGGTCCACCCTTTGCAGCTAGAACTGCTTTAACTTTTCTGGGAAGGCTGTCCTCAAGGTTGGGGAGTGAGTTTATGGGAGTTTTTGACCCTTCATTCAGAAGAGCGTTTGTGAGGTCACACACAATGGAAGGATGTTGGATGAGAAGGCCTGGCTCTCAGTCTGCACTCTAATTCATCCCAAAGATGTTCTATGGGGTTAAGGTGGACCTTGCTTTGTGAGCTGGCACACAGTCATGTTAGAAGAGGAACTGTTTACACAAATGGGAGCGTGGAATCGTCCAAAATGTCTTGGTATGCTGAAGCATTCAGAGGTCCTTTCACTGGAACTAAGGGCCACGTCCAGCTCCTGAAAAACAACCCCCACCACAACCCCCCTCCACAAAACTTTGCACAGTGCAGTCAGACCAGTACCATTTAATAGAACCACCAAACCCAGACCCGTCCATCAGAACTCCAGATTAACTAAACACAGTGATGTCATTGTTAATAGACCTGACATCACCATATACTAATGTCACACTGTGTGTAAAGTAAATTTCAGGAGCATCAGTTTTACCATGAAAAATATTTAACATGAATCAATTCGCTTCCATAACTCAACACTATTTTAATAAATAATCAGAAGCAAAAAAAATTTAATTACATAAAGATAAATACAATCATGACAGCAATAAATAAAGAATAACGTAGATCACATGTAGGCACATTATTCACTCTGAATAAATTCATTGAAATTTAGCATTTAAATTCTAAAATTCTTTTTGGAAACAAAGCTTAGACAATATAAATACAGAATTATTGAACTCTATTGTCTTTATTTAAAGGTCATGGCCCGTTTTCTCACCTATTTGAGGAAATCATGGAGGAGTTGGAGGTAATCATCTCTGTTCAATTTATATGTATTCTTAACAATTTCAGTGCATTTTAATATTTTAATAGATTTTTAAATATAATGGATGAGGAGGGGGGGCGAGGTATTTATTAATTGTTTCTATCTTTCTGATTGCCAGGATCCAGAACATCAATCAGAGTGGAAGGTAAGCCTTTTTTTTAATAATATTGAACTGTGCTATATATAAAACTACCACAACATGCATTATGTACTGAACATAGAATAAAGGAACCTTGAAAACAAAAGTGAATGTCCTTTGTATAATAACTGATAACTATTTAAACATACAGTATGTTTGAATTTTATTATAGTTTATACACTATAGTCAATTAGTCTTCATTAAATCATGGCATTAATCTACTTTAAAAAAAAAAAAAAAAATAGAGAGAGAGTCCATCAGCTCATACAGGGTGGTATGTTTGGCTGTATTTAATATTTTATTTATAAGGTTGTGAAATCCTAAATCCTCTGAAGTTACCTGTGTGGCTCCCTGAGCCACAACCATCAAGTTAGGATAACTAAGTTACTTTGGATAAAAGTTTCTGATAAACAACCAAATGATATAAACTTTATTTTTTTGTTTTATTTCCCTCGTGGTGCAGCATGAAGATCAGTCAGTGGAAATGCTTAAACAGCTGATTAAAAATGACGTGACGTACAAGGGTGAAGAAACCACAATTAAGGAAATATTGATGGCTGGAGAATATACTGACACTGCAGATGATGGTCTTAAGTTTGAAAAAAACGATTTCACGTTCATCTATGAACTCATCCAGGTCTGAATTTCAAACAATTAAATATTTTATTATTTCTCTTTAAATATTATTTGCATTTTTGATTGGCAGAGCAGATAGTGTTTATCAATTACAAATTATATATAAATAATAATAATAAAACATACTTTGCAAATAAAATAATCAAATAAAGAATAATTATAAAGAGTTTTTATTTTATAATTGTTTATATCCTCCCCATTGCCAGCCTCCAGAACATCAATTCGAATGGAAGGTACGTGTTTTAGGAAATATTTTTTAATAATATTGAATACTTTGCATCTTTATATTTAATATTTCATTGATAACACTTTTATTCATTTTTACTGTACTATATAAAGCTAATAGAGAAGGCATATATATATACACACACACACACAAATCACATAAAAATTACTTTTAAACACTAAAACATTATTAAACATCATTTGATCACAGTCTTATTGAAACATGATAAAATGTGGGCAAATTTAAAACAAAATTCTTAAAACATAAAACATAAAATGTATTCATCATAAAACTTTTAGATAATTGAGTAGTGCCTCAAATTTGATTTACTTTCAAAAGTCTAAACACTCAAAAAGAAAGCCATTAAATAAATGATCACTGATATTTATAATAATTAACCTTCAGAGGAGCAACTTTGTCAGGATCTATACTCATTGAGCAGACTGTAGTGCTGGTACATTATGTCAGATGCTTTATATTTACATTTGTAAAGACTTTTATATATTTGCACTAGACAATGTATTTCATGATTTAGGTCTCTTTAATATTTCAATTATAATGAGGATCACACACATACACACTTTATTTTTTGGTTTAATTTCCCTTACGATGCAGGATGAGGAGTCAGTGAATAAATTCAAAAATCTGGTTGAAAATGAATTGATTTTCAAAAAAGAAACCACAATCAAGAAAATGATGGAGGAGAGAGCTGAATCTACTGATCTTACATTTACACCAAAAGACTTCAAGATCATCAGTAAACTTCTCCAGGTCTGAAATTCAAACAATTAAATATTTTATTATTTATGTTCAAGTATTATTTGCATTTTTAATTGGCATTAATAAATAAGCAACATTTTTAAATGTTAACAATAAAATAAATGTTTAGCAAAAAAAAACAAAGTAAAATCAGATAAATAATAATTATTGTTTTTGAAACGTTTGTGCATCTCTGACATTCTTCTGATTTCCAGACCCCAGATGTGGTTACAATAGAGTGGAAGGTATGTGTTTTATGATTTATTTTTAACAATATTGAATTTCAATTATATAACTTTGCATTTTTATATTTAAATAATGTATAAATAACACCTACATTTTTATTGTAATATATAAATCTAATACAGAATGCATTATACTCTATACAAGATACAGAAAATGTAAATGTTGAACTAAAGTATATAATTAAATGTCACTTTATTATGATACCACTCTTATAGGACCAAATGTATGAGGACAGTTAAACAAATTTAACAAACTTCTATAATGTTAGGTTTAAAGTACTTAAGGGGTCAAACTGGCATTTTAAATGTATTTACTTATAAACTCTATAGATAATAGAGAATCTTTTGCATTTTAATAATTAACACAATTGATAATGTTGAAAGTTTATGAAGAAATTAGTCATTAAATGTGAATAAAAACAGATTTTATACAGATTTAAACTTTAATTTTGTTTCTTATTTCCTTCATGTTTCAGAATAAAGAAAAGTCAGAGAATTTGTTCAAACAGCTGATTGAAGAGGAGAAAGTGAGGTACATCAAAGAAACCACAATTAAGGAAATAATGGAAGAAGCCGGAACTGAATCTGCAGAACTTGAATATTCACCAAACGACTTCAGTAAAATCATTCTGGTCTGTAATTTGTCATGCAATTAAATATTTCATTATTTCTGTTAAAGCATTATTTACAATTTCAATTGGCAGTGCAGCTATAAAATTGTGTTTATAAATGAAGTTACACATTTTAAATTGCGATAATGATAAATGTTTGGCAAATAAAATGAACTGCAATAAAAATAATGATAACTTTAAAATGTCTGTTTTAAAATTGTTGATTTCCTTCTGATTTCCAGAATACAGATGCAAACACTATAACGTGGAAGGTAGGTGTTTTATGAACTTTAACAATATTGAATGTAAATTATATATAGCTTTGCAATTTATATAATTAAATGTAACTTTATTATGATACCACTCTTATAGGACCAAATGTATGACAGTTAAACAAATTTAACAAACTTCTATAATAATGTTAGGTTTAAATTACTTAAGGGGTCAAACTGGCATAAATGTGAATAAAAACAGATTTTATTTAAACCTTAATTTTGTTTCTTATTTCCTTCATGGTTCAGCATGAACAGTCAGATAATTTGTTTAAACAGCTGATTGAAAAGGAGAAAGTGATGTACAACAGCAAAGAAACCACAATTAAGGAAATAATGGAAGAAGCCGGAACTGAATCTGCAGAACTTGAATATTCACCAATCGACTTCAGTAAAATCATTCTGGTCTGTAATTCGTCATGCAATTAAATATTTTCATTATTTTGTTTTATAATTGTCTAACATTCTTCTGATTTCCAGACCCCAGACCTGAAGTGGAAGGTATGTGTTTTATGATTTTTATTGTATCATAAATCTCATACAGAATGCATTATACTCTATGCAAGATACAGAAAATGTAAACATTGAACTAAAGTATATAATTAAATGTCACTTTATTAGGATAACACTCTTATAGGACCAAATGTTTGAGGACAGTTAAACAAATTTAAGTTTACACACCCAAAAACAAAACTTTTAAAATATCTTTTGCATTTTAATAATTAACACAATTGATAATGTTGAAAGAAAGTTTATGAAGAAATTAGTCATTAAATGTGAATAAAAACAGATTTTATACAGATATGAACCTCAATTTTGTTTCTTATTTCCTTCACTTCATGGTTCAGAATAAAGAAAAGTCAGAGAATTTGTTTAAACAGCTGATTGAAGAGGAGAAAGTGAGGCACAGCAAAGAAACCACAATTAAGGAAATAATGGAAGAAACTGGAACTAAACCTAAAAATGAACTTGAATATTCACCAAACGACTTCAGTAAAATCATTCTGGTCTGTAATTCATCATGCAATTAAATATTTCATTATTTCCGTCAAAGCATTATTTGTATTTGTCTGTTAAGTAGATGATGGTTGTAATAATTATTATAAACTTAATTAGATTTTACAAATTTTATTAGAACTGAACGACACAGTGATGTAGTGGTTAACACACCACTTCTCAGGGCTGTGAATATATGTTCGAATCCCTATCTGGGTGGAGTTTGCATGTTCTCCCCGTGTCCGCTTGGGTTTTCTTTGGTTCCCTCCCTCCCACGGTCCAAAAAACATGGGTTCAAGGTAAATTGAATTACAAAATGCCCCATATAGAGTGTGCCTGTGTGAGTCCAGTGATAGACATCCTGTTGGCATCCTGTTCTGGGTGTATTTGCCCAGTGCCTGAAACATCCTCCCCTGAATGGACATGAGGAACCCCCTCATAACGCTAGTAGAGGATTAAGTGTAAGATGATAAATGGATGGATTTTAATGAAATTTAATCTCTGGAGAAAATGCTGAATATTTCTAACTGTATTATTTACATATATATTTGTTAGAATCATGTCTCAATAACTTGGCTGCATTTTCCTTTGTACATGTATTATGTTAAAAGAGCAAAGAAAAGATTTTAGACTCTTCCGTTGCAAAGATTACAATTTTTGTTTGGCAGTGCAGATATAATATTGAATGAAGTTTTATTTTTTAGAAAATAAGATTAATTTTACTTTCTGTAAACATTTTTTAAAAAATTCTCTCTTGTACAAATGTCAAGAATAGTTTTTCTACTAAATTAAGTAGTCAACTCATTGTCTTATTTCTGTTGTGATCTCAGTGGCCTTATCAAGGCAGAAAATATGAGAAGTCATTTTTATACGACATCGTGTCCAACAAATCAACAGGCATTGATGTTGACAAAATGGATTATTTAAGTCGGTAAGTTTGACATCATCATATGTTAACTTGCATTTAAGTGTTTAATCTATGACTCCTTATCTATTCTGTACTTTAATTAAATAAAGCATTTAACGAACATGTATTTAATTACAGGGACTTTCACCATCTGGGAATAAAATATAACTTTTCTCATGATCGATTTATGAAATTTGCACGAGTTTGCAAAGATGAAATGGGAAAAAAACAAATCTGCATGAGAGACAAGGTAACTTGAATAAAGTTAATAGAGTTTGTGGTAATAAAACATTAATAAAATAGATGTCTTTCCTTCAGGAAGCACTGAACATGTATGAGCTGTTCCACTGCCGGCACATGCTTCACTGCACCATTAACCAACACAGGGTTAAGGTGGCAGCCGAAATCATGTACGCTCATTTACATTATTATCTTTTTTTTAAACAGAATTCAGAATATTTTAAACATAAATCTGTTGTGTGTGATGCATCATTTTATATTGCATTTATATTATATTCTATTGCATTGTATTACACGTTTATTTCTTTTTTATATGTAAGGATTGTTGATGCTTTAAAAGAAGCCCGGGATTACATCAGAGAATGTGGAAACACAATCTCAGAGGCAGCACGTGACCCCAAAAAGTATCTGACACTCACAGGTTCAATCTTCATTTCTAAAATTTTTTTATTAATTAACCTGTTTTACCAAAATATTTGCATTTCTAATTAGCACCAAACAAAGATCTAGAATAATATAATAATAATAATGATAATAACAACTGTCGTTTGTAACACATTCTTAAACTTTGTTTACTCCTTTAAATAATCTGTAACTGAGCTTTTTTTGTGTTTTACAGATAACATTATAGAGGAAATTAAGTTTGCAGACAAGTATGGAAAAGAACTAGAAAATGTAACTTCAAAAACCCCGGAAATTCTGCAAAAAATAGAAAAACTGAAAAAACTTGAAAAATCATATGAGATCCTTAATAATATGGAGAAACGTAAATATTACCAATTTGTCCAAAGCAAACTTTTCAAGCTAGAAAAAGGAAAAGAGATGCCCAAAGATGACTTTAAAAACAAACAGGTTTGTAAATAATGTAAACTTAAATATAATATAAAGTCTGTTATTGTCAGGTGAGAAACTTTTAAAATTACAAATTATTCTGCCATATTGGGCAATCAGACTATGTTCTTCTTCTGCAATTTTTTAGCTATTGGCAGGCTTCACAGGACACATCTCTGCTTGTATACAGATTCAGTTACTTTACAGAGTGATTTTGGTACTCCCATGACTCCAGCAGATTTCTTTTTTGTAGCTCAAACATTTTCGGAGTCAGAGATGGCTGCAGTCAGAACAGTTTTGTAAAATCGCAGAGTGATTGCACTCTCGTTACTCGTGATCACTCATTTCAAATGAGAAAAATCAGAAAATTGTAAATTTTTGAGCTACAGATATGAAATTCGCCAGCTCCCAAGTGATTTCCAGAGGAACCCACCACCTGAAACCACAGACTGATTGCACTCTCTGTTCAGTTCATCACTCTTCAAAATCTGCATCTCACTCTAATCACACTCTAGGAAATTGGACAGATCTCCATTTGAATGCAGGCGAGACATATAGCTAAATATGACAAGTAAAGCCAAGCTTTATGAACACATTGATCTGTTTACACTAATTTATGTGTGTTGTGTTTATTATATTATTTAGGAAATTATATTATTTAAGAAAATAAAATGTAACCGTAAATTAAAGTTTGAATTTGTTTCCTCTATGTTTACTTCTTTTTACTTCTTAAAAATTTAGAAAACATGCAGTGTGAAGGGATGTGCTGAATTTGACTATAAATACAAGTTTGTGTGTTTTTAGGAAATATTTAAAAAATGGCAGCCAACTATTCAGAAAACAACTAAGCTAAATGCGACAGACTTCAGAGTCAAAGTAAGTAAAGAAAAGAGATGCGTAGTTATTAAATATCATGTTAAAAATTAATAATAATTAGTTTGTAAAAAAATAAATAAAACAAAAAAATTTAATGTCAAAAGTAGCATCATAAAATGTAATATGTTGCTGGAAGTGAGTGCTATGTGAATATGGCTGTTCCACACAGCTGCCTGTTACAATTTCAGTATATCAATCCAAGATCAGACGTAATATTAATTTATTTTACATATATGCAATATTAACATAATTGTGTTGCTTTAGATAGTTTTTCATAACAGAACAATAAATTAAAATACCAACATAACTACAAAAATATTTGCACAGACATTTTAAATGTAATGTTTTAATATATTACAGATTGTAAAAATGGATTATGGAAAAAAGCAACTGAATCCAATTGATAATCTGAGATTCTACAAAAAAAGTAATCTGGAGGAGGCAGAACCATTGTCTAAATCTGAGGTAACTATGATACAATAATTTTAAATGGGTCGAGATATCACTAATATATAAAAGATAAAATATCTGTTGTTACAGTAAGAAACATAATATAATATTAAATGTCTTTTGCAGGTGTCATTTCTCCTTCCTGAGAGTTTTTTAGAAATCAAAGTCATGCTTTTCTACACAAAAACAGACCACAAAAAAAAAGACTTAAACTCAAACTTAAACTTAAACGAGTTCTGGCAATGTGTGAAAAACGTAACTGGTCTAAATTTTGAAAAATAGATTGTGGAAGACCACGAAGACCAGGTTGTACTAGTTGTACAAGGAGGGGATGGTGGGGATGATGGGGATGGTGGGGATGATGGGGATGATGGGGATGATGAAAGGCTGAATAAACCTGATAAACCAGTTAAAAATAAATAAATAAAAGATGAGCTCAGCAAAGAAGAGGAGCAAGATGAGAAGGATTAGATAATAAGAAAGCTTTACTTTTTTTTTTTGACAATGTTAGAATTTTAGTACCATCCCTGATGTTCATGTATGAGTTTGTGTATTTTACTGCAATGTTCAGCAGAAGGTTTGCTTTTACATTTTTGGTGTTAATCTTCAGTTCGTTAGCTGCAGGGCTGGGTATTTTAATATATCTTTTGAATTTAGAGTAAAATCTTAGTGATGTGATTCAGCTTTATCAGGATTTTTTTGTTTTGTTGGAGGGTTGTTGTATTTTACACTCATTTACAGAATTTATTATTAGTGATTTAGAAATGGTGTGATCAGGGTAATTATTTAATCCTTTTCTGTGTAATAATATTAGATATAGAATCTTAATGATCCAATAAACATACTTCAACCATCAATCTGTTGTGGACATTTAGAACCGAAATAAATATACACTCCATTTTACATGTGTACTCAAAAAAAGCAATAAAAAAAAAAAAAACAATTTGACCAATATGTGTAAAAATATACATATTTTAAACAAAATGGATGCTTTTAATATGTTTCAACTTGTACAAGTAGCTTTTTTGTGTTTGTGTTTTTTGATAAACATGCAGATCAGAGAAGAAACAGAGACGGTGGATAAAGATTTATCTCCAAATACAACCAGCTGATACAAACGTTTTGCTTTATTTTCTTTTGATTTGAGTTCATTTGTTCTCGTTTAGTTAATGTCTTGGTTGTTTTCATTGGTTACGTTCGGTTTTCACGGGGTTTCCGTTTCGTCGGTGATTAGGGGATGTGCTAACTATGACTATAAATAAAGTTTGTATGTTTTTAGGAAATGTGTAGTTATTAAATATGTTGTGTGTAAAAAATTAGGAATAATGAGTTTGTAAACATTAATACAAAGTTTTTTAAAAAATTTTAAAAAGTCAAAAGTAGCATTATCAAATGTAATTATATGTTGCTGGAACCGAGTGCAAATATGCAAATAATGGCTGTTCCACACAGCTGTCTGATACAATTTAAGAGGAATTATAATTAATAATGAATAAAGAATAAAGAAGGTTTAAAAATATCAGCACAGTACTGCAGTTAGTAATGTGGTTACACAAGTTCAGATTAACTTTGGGTTTGGTCACAGCCACACCAACACTCCACATATCAATCTAAGATCAAACGTAAAATTAGTTATATTAACTTATAATTGTGTTGCTTTAGATAGTTTTTCATATCAACAGTACAACAAATTAAAATCAACACAACTACACAAAATTACACATACATTTATCCATCTATCCATCCAAAATGACATTTTAAATGCTTTAAATCTGTAATGTTTTAATATATTACAGATTTTAAAAATGGATTATGGAAAGAAACAACTGAATCCTATTGATAATCTGAGATTCTACACAAAAAGTAATCTGGAGGAGGCAGAACCTTTTTCTGAATCTGAGGTAACTATGATACAATAACTTTTTAAATGGGGTCGAGATATCACTAATATATAAAAGATAAAATATCTGTTGTTACAGTGAGAAACTATTATAATATTAAATTAATATTAATATTATAATATTAAATAATATTAAATGTTTTTTGCAGGTGTCATTTCTCCTCCCTGAGAGTTTTTTAGAAACAAAAGTCATGCTTTTCTACACAAAAACAGACCACAACTGAACCCCAGATGAACTACATGAATTTTGGAATTGTGTGGAAACGCTAACTGTTCTAAAACATCACGAAAAATATGAGATGCTGGAAGACCAAGGAGACCAGGCTGTACAAGTTACACAAGGAGGGGATGAATAAACGTGATAAATACAGTGGGCACTATGAGCCAGTTCCAAAAAAAAAATAAAATAAAAGATGAGAAAGAAGAGAAGATAAGAAGGAAGGTTTTTTTTTTTTGACAAATGTTAGAATTGTAGTACTCTCCCTGATGTTCATGTATGAGAAAACAATTTTACTGCAATGTTCAGCAAAAGCTTTGCTTTTATATTTTTGGTGTTAATCTTTAGTTATTCATTCATTCATTATCTCCCGCTTATCCTCTATTAGGGTCGCGGTGGGGTTCCCCATGCCCATCCAGGGGAGAACGTCTCGGGCGCTGGGCAGATAGACCCAGGACAGGGCGCCAATCCATCGCTGGGCACACACTCACTCACACAGACACACTCTATAGGGGGCAATTTTGAGAATTCAATTAACTTGATCCATGTTTTTGGACTGTGGGAGGAAACCGGAGAACCCGGAGGACCCCCCCCCCCCCCCCCCCCCCCCCCCCCCCCCCCCCCCCCCCCCCCCCCCCCCCCCCCCCCCCCCCCCCCCCCCCCCCCCCCCCCCCCCCCCCCCCCCCTGGGGAGAACATGGAAACTCCACCCAGATGGGGATTCGAACCGGGAATCCCTAGCGCTGAGAGGAGAACATGCTAAACCACTAAGCCACCGTGCCGCCCATCTTTAGTTATATATTGGATAATAATATTAGATATAGACTCTTATGAGCTGTTCCACTGCCGGCACATGCTTCACTACACTGTTAACTACAGGGTTACGGTGGCAGCCGAAATCATGTACGCTTAGGTTGGAAACGTGTTCGGTTCGTGAGTCTGTCGCGACTCTGAATAAACTCCTTTCACTTAGCTGCACCTCCTGGATCCTTTCTTCATTTTTGCCCTTTTGGACACCCGTCTGACAGAAGGCCGGAACCATAAGGAATCGGATCCAGGAACGAGCAGCGGTAGGTTTTTCTTCTCTTCCCCTCGTTTTTTGGACTGTGGGAGGAAACCGGAGAACCCGGAGGAAACCCACGCAGACACGGGGAGGACATGGAAACTCCACCCAGATGGGGATTCAAACCGGGAATCCCTAGTGCTGAGAGGAGAACATGCTAAACCACTAAGCCATCATGCCAGTTCTGTAGCTTTAACATTTAAAGGAAATGTGTTTGTTATAATTACTAAAACACTCTCAGTGCCACTCAGAGGTCCTCAGGCGATCAATCGTTTAAAACGAGAGGAAAGTGTGTGATCTCGTTTCAGCATCAATATAATGACTTGGTAAATAAAAGCAGGTGAAGTCTGAGCATCACTGGATCTCCGTCGGACAAAAATTAAACCTGAACCTGACCGATGGCCAGAGTGAAGGACAGCAAGACGTTTACAGCAACTAACCTCAGTCAATGTGGATAAAAGATTAAAAAATAAAAAGGTATCACTGCACTTCTCCCACCATGCCCCAAAATTTGGCAACAAATGGTCCTTTACAGCTTTTTTCTATTTGGTATAAATGTCTATAATCCAGGGCGGCTTAGTGGTTTAGCATGTTCTCCTCACAGCACTAGGGATTCCCGGTTTGAATCCCCATCTGGGTGGAGTTTGCATGTTCTCCCCATGTCCGCGTGGGTTTTCTCCCACAGTCCAAAAACATGGATCAAGTCAATTGAGTTCCTCTCAGCGCTAGGGATTCCCGGTTCGAATCCCCATCTGGGTGGAGTTTCCATGTTCTCCCCGTGTCTGCGTGGGTTTCCTCCGGGTTCTTCGGTTTCCTCCCACAGTCCAAAAACATGGAACAAGTTAATTGAATTCTCAAAATTGCCCCATATAGTGTGTCTGTGTGAGTGAGTGTGTGCCCAGCGATGGATTGGGTCTATCTTCCCCAGCGCCCGAGATGTTCTCCCCTGGATGGGCATGGGGAACCCCACCGCGACCCTAATAGAGGATAAGCGGGAGATAATGAATGAATGAAGTTAATTGAGTTCTCCAAATTGCCCCATGTGGAGTGTGTGCCCAGTGATAGATTGCCCCCCCTGTCCTGGGTGCATCTGCCCAGTGCCTGAAACGCTCTTCCCTGAATGGGCATGGGGCAACACCCCCCCCCCCTGCAACACTAATAGAGGATAAAGTGGAAGATAATGAATGTCTATAATCATGTCATATTAATGTTGTCGCTCCCTCCGATTTAAAGTCGACGGCACAAATATTCTTGCCAAAACTGATCAGGTTTATTCTCGAGTTTGTATCTTAACCTTGTACACAACCTCACACCCAACCGTAAGAACTCATTGGCTGCATAAATATCAGAGAGCTATATTTTTACGTCATGTCTCGTCTCTCTTTGGCCCTTTAATGAACACTTTAACCCTTAAGGCCGACTTTGGAACCTTTACAAACGCGGTAACCGTGGTGATTAACGTTGTCAATGTTTTTAAAAGAACAGAAGATATAAAATACAATTTTACAAACTTTAAACCAATTAAAATGTAAACTGCTTATATAGGCAGTTACAGATGTAATAACAAATGAAATAAATGTAATAAAAACATGTGATAAACTTTTGATCTATTTAAATAAACTCAATGCCTTTTTATGAACAAATGACATTGAAATCAAAGCCAGAGAGCACGTTCAGCTGATCTGAATTTGCTTTCGATTGATTTCTAAATGCAGTTTGTTGTCAGACCAGTTCCAACCACACGCGGATTAAAGGTGAACTGCAAATAAAAGTGCCATGTTTGAAAAACCTACCTGCACTTGATCAACTACGACATGCTGAATTATTCATTCAAATGATTGTAAACTTTATTACTATTTAACCTAGTTTTATTATTTGTACATTTTAAACGAATGAATTGGAGGAAGGCGGCCAACGTGTTTTGCATGTTTCCAAAGGCTTTACAAACAAGGGCGTGTCCAGGATTTCAAACAACGCACCACACACGACTCTATGGACACATTTTTTATTACAAACATGATTGCGCAGGAGATAATCTGCCAAGCACACACTTCATTCTTCATTGCTTTTGATTACAGCAGGTTCTTTTAAAGGTAAGGCGAGGATATTCTTACACTTTAAATTTTAAACCATTTTAACTCCTTTAAAGTCTTTTTCTGTGGTTCTTAAATGAAGTTCATCTAATTTTCTTTCTTTCACTCCGTCTTTTTTTCCTTTCACCTTCATCTTATTAATGCAGTTCTCCACCCCTCACCATTATCCCTCCCAGATATGCAGGTCATGGAAGCGTCAGGCTTTCAGAAATGTCCTGTATCTCAGAAATAAGCCGACAAAATCAGAGGAGGAATTTGTCTCTCTAATTCCTGCCACTTTTTGCCAAACACTAAAATAGAATTAGATCATAATATATTTAATTTCAGTTACTCCTATGCACACCATCAACACATCCTCAGCTTTCATGACCTCCTATTTAAAGTTGGTCAACGAATTAACTAGAAGTGTGGACTGTAAGGGTTTAAACACACTGGTCAGATTTACGTAATTTATTTTATAAACACTTTAAAAGCCTTTGTTCATGTTTCATGTTTATCTGGGGTGGGCTGGAGATCTACGAATGTGTTCATTTTTAATGAACTTTTATTTAAATGACATTTATTCTACAACAGAAAGCAAAATTTTGATAATTTTTTTTTTCATCAATAACTTGTGACCCCCCCCCCCCCATGTAAATGTGTTAAATATGTTAAATAAACCTTTCTAAAATTTACTTTTTGCATTTTCTTCATTGTTTAAACAGTCAAGTTCCACTTTGCTGAATTAAAAGTTATTCTCGTTGCAAAAGAAAGCAATGTCAGAACAGTGTAAGGTAAGAATTAAAATTCTATTTTCATTCCTTTTTATTATGATTTACGTTATTAAATCAAATCACCATTAAATAAGACAGATAATGATGATACCAATAATAATGCTGCATTATTATCCTTTGATTATTGCATTTCCAAAATATATATATTTATTTAATTTATGCTATAGCTATATATATATATATATATATATATATATATATATATATATATATATATATATATATACAGCCAATGTGTGATGCTGCAAAGTAAAATTGTAATTGTAAAAATTGTTTATATGTCGGTGGGGGAGGTGGTCATGAGCAAAATTTAACATCAATACTTAATTATTTAATTAACGTCTGGCTGTATGCTAGTAGTCTCAAAAATATATACAAAAAAATAAGGTAACAATAAAATCTCTGCAGTAGATCTAATATTAATGATTGTCATGGTTACTAAACTGAAAATATGAAGATATGTAATAAAACAAATCTGACAAATGTTAGAATGTTAGACAAAATGTCTTCTATCCAGGTTACATTGTCATTTAGCCGACGCTTTTATCCAAAGCGACTTACAAATGAGAACACCACAAGTCAGAAGCTATGAAGAAAACCAACCATACTGTAAATTCATCAAAGCTGAATGTCAGGTTTACTACATTCAGCAAAATTTAACATTTCTAAAGAATCAATACTCATGGACAGTTTTTAGCTCGACCAAAAACAGATGAACGTTAGGTTTCATCAACTCTCACAAAATATAGGACTGTGAAATGTTTTGAACATATATAATTGTAAGTTTTTGAAAAGTTTAAGGGTGTAAATATTTTTGAACACCACCTGCTCAGTGCGATTTATATATTCAATCATTATCTTCCGCTTTATCCTCTATTAGGGTTACGGGGGGGTTCCCCATGCCCATCCAGGGGAGAACGTTTCGGGCGCTGGGCAGATACACCCACGACAGGATGCCAATCTATCGCTGGACACACACTCACACACTCACACACACTCTTTATGGGGCAATTTGAAGAATTCAATTGACTTGATCCATGTTTTTGGACTGTGGGAGGAAACCGGAGAACCCGGAGGAAACCCACACGGACATGGGTAGGACATGGAAACTCCACCCAGATGGGGATTCAAACCGGGAATCCCTATTGCAGAGAGGAGAACATGCTAAACCACTAAGCCACTGTGCCGCCTGCGATTTATATAATGTTCTTTAAAATAATAAAGGAAATAAAAATAGACTTACTAAATGTGCTATTGGTTATCAGCCTGTTGCTTTAAATCCTAGATATTTTGTGACTCTGTCCATGGCCACATTAAGATGCATCCTCTGCTGGTAAGAATCATCGACACTCCGGAGTTTCAACGCCTGAGGAACGTAAAACAGCTGGCAGGAGCGTACTTCGTTTTTCCAGGAGCTTCACACAATCGCTTTGAGCACTCTATTGGGTAAAGACCGACCCGATGGTATGGCTGAAAAAACGTCATGACAGCCAATTTATTTGCATATAATATTAAATGTGTTATCTTTAACCCTATGCTGCTGACATATGGTAACTATTTTTAATGATGGGTAAGCAAAGCTACCCAAAACATTGCAGGCCATTGTATGGCATTATAAGAAACATGTAGCTCAGTGTACCAGGGTAGCTCAGTGGTTCGGGTGTTGGGCCATCAATCTGAAGGTTGGGGGTTTAAATCCACTCAATTCCAGGTCAACTAAAGTTACCAGTGTGGGTCCTTGAGCAAGGCCCGTAACACACATTGCTCCAGGGATGCTGTGATGAACCCTGTGCTCACCTTGGAAGTCGCTCTGGATAAAAGCGTTTGTTAAATGACCAAATGTAATGTAAATGTAATGGATTCAGGAGATAGATTGGAAATAGAGTGTGGTAGCTCAGTGGTTAGGGTGTGGGCCAACCCTGGGCTCGTCTTGTAACTTGGATAAAATCATCTGCTGAATGACAAAATGAACCAGCCTTAAGAAGGCTGTATTTTATATACACATACATACATACATACCACACACATTATGTATGTATGTATGTATGTATGTATGTATGTATATATATATATATTATATATACATATACACACACACACATACATACATACACATACTTTACATGTATGAGGTTTGTGTCAGAACTACAATAATAGAGTCTGTTAAATATTCACATGTACATAAATGACTTTTTACATTTGTTAACATGTATTATGTACAACTGTTTTTCTTCTTATTTTCATTCTTAGTGTGGCTCATTTAGCAGGAAAACTGATCCAAAGCCTAAAAGACAATCAAAAGGAACTAAATATAACTGAGACAGATAAACTCTGCGTTCAGATCGCAGGATTGTGTCATGACCTGGGTGAGATGCAACGTGCAATACACATTAGCTTGTTAATTACATGTTACAACAGACGGCAACCACCTCACGACTTCATTTAAACACAGTGATCACATTCTGTCTCATTCTACAGAATACCATCAGATTTTGATTGGATAAATTTATTGCACAAAAACAGCTATATATTATAATACTGTATATTAATAACATGTATATAATACATAAGTATAAATATTAATACATATTTATGTACTTGAGTACGTGTTCTGTTCAATTCTTAAATAAGTTCATTTAAATAGTTTATTCAGACATGACACTTACGTTGAACCATTGGTTTTAAATCAGAAGAACATTAAAGTCCCGAGTAACTGAGAAATCCTCGTTCTGCTCATATCTGTCTCTTATTTTCACCTTTTGCTTAGAACCCAGAGTTTTGAACATGATGCTGATATATACTGTATATAAATTTATTTTTAAACTTTTTTTTAATTAAGGTCACGGTCTATATTCTCATTTATACGATGTTTTCCTGCACGAGCTTTCAAAAAAGGTACAGTTTTCATTTTATTATCTGTGTTACATTCACCGTACTGATTTTATTTAAACAGACATACAGTGCAAATCATTTCTGCTGATATTGTCGTCGTTTATTCGTATATTCTTTTATACCAAGGTTTCAAAAAGTGGAAACCGTAGTGAAGTAAAAACCCTGACTGAGTGGAAGGTAGGAATATTATATGAAGCACTTATTACTATTATTATTACTTATTTTATTTTGTATTATTTTTGGATTTATATTTCATTAGTAGTAATACTTAAACTGATTTTCTATTGTTATCTTCTGTTTCTTAAATGTTTTATGCACTTTTTATTACTATTAGTAGTACTTCAGCCCTTATTCT
>JAFMOD010000728.1:103755-115396 GCA_019802435.1 Corydoras maculifer
TAGATTTCCCCCCTGTCCTGGGTGTAATTGCCCCCCCCCCCTCCAATGAATGAATATTTATAAAGTGATAAAGTTAAATAAATTAATAAATAAATCTGGATCGTCGCCGTTCGGTTCTTAATTAGACACAAAAGGCTCTCAGGTTAACGGGGACGTCGACCTCTGACCCCCGCTGTCCGGCTTGGCACCGGGTGACGGGAGGTGTTTATGGTGAAGCAGCTGCGAGGGGATGTGCGGGGGCAGAATGTACGGGCTCCATCGCGCTCGGTACCCCGCGGCGGGTGCGTGAGTTCGATGAGTCCACGGCGCCATCAGCAGGCAGTTATACGGAACACAGTGAGAGACGAGCAGAGCCTGCAACGGGACGAAGCACAAAAACCACACGTTTAAGCTCGTCTTCCTGTCCTGGGTCTACACATTATACATCAGATTATACAGGATATGTGCTTTAGCATGTTCTCCTCTCAGCACTAGGGATTCCCGGTTCGAATCCCAATCTGGGTGGAGTTTCCATGTCCTCCCCGTGTCCGTGTAGGTTTCCTCCGGGTTCTCCGGTTTCCTCCAAAAACATGGATCAAGGTCAACTGAATTCTCCAAATTGCCCCATATAGAGTGTGTCTGTGTGAGTGAGTGTGTGTCCAGCGATAGATTGGCATCCTGTCCTGGGTCCATCTGCCCAGCACCCTGGGGGGGGGGGGGGGTTCCCCATGCCCATCCAGGGGAGAACGTTTCGGCCGCTGGGCAGATACCCACAGGACAGGGGGGCAATCTATCACTGGGCACACACTCACTCACACACTCTATATGGGGCAATTTGGACAACTCAATTCACCTTGATCCATGTTTTTGGACTGTGGGAGGAAAGTGGAGAACCCGGAGGAAACCCACGCGGACACGGGGAGGACATGCAAACTCCACCCAGATGGGGATTCGAACCGGGAATCCCTAGTGCTGAGAGGAGAACATGCTAAACCACTAAGCCAGTGTGCGGCCGGCAGATGTTTGTGTATGAGATAATCCAGCGTGTAATTTAATCTGGAATGTATTTTAATTTGGAGAAAAACAGAAAAAGAGCAGAATGGGACTGAGGTATCGACCTGTGAAGGGACATCGGGACGATGGAAGCACAGTGGGAGGGTTCCCAACATGTCCCGAGGAGTGGCACAGCCTGCGGCGGCGGGCACGCTGGGCATCCACACGTTCACGCAGTTCTGCTTCGGCACGAAGGGGGGCAGCGCTGAGGCTCCGTGAAGAAGCTGGTGTCCTTTACGGAAGCGGGACTGCGCCGAACTCTCATTCAGAACGCGAGGTCTTCCTTCAGACTCACGTCCATCAGCAACGCCGGGTCCATACTTCAGCTCGCCGCCGTCCCCCCACCTCCCGGGTGGCACCGACTCCTCGGGTTCAGGGCTTGTGGTGGAGCTGTCTCCCCTGTTGATGGGGATGGGGGTATCTTTGGGGCTGGAGATGTCTTTAGGGTTGGAACGTTCTCGGGAGTTGGACATGTCTCTGGGGTGTAAAATGTCATTGGGGATGGAGATGTCTGGTGGGTTGTAGATATTTCTGGTATCGGAGTCGTCTCCCGAGTCTCCAGAGTCGGGGCAGTGGGTGTTTTTGGGGTGGGGTGCGTCTTGTGAAGTGGAGGTGTCTCTGTTGTTGCAGATGTTGGTGCTGGGAGGGTTTTTCGGCGTCGAGTCTCTCGTTTTGCAGATTTGTTCAGAGATGGAGAGGTCAGTCTCTTTAGTAAAACTCTGGACGCCTTTGTTCTTCTCCAAACCCCCGACCTTCAGCGGCGGCACTGCTGGCTTCCTGATGATAACAATTCCCAAACCAAACAGCAGGTATTTAATATCATTAATTAAGTAAATTAATTTCACGTGTCTGTTGAATGTTTAATTTCGGACCTTTTTTCTCTCCTCCCATTCCCAGTGTCGCGGAAGCCCTTCGCAAAGGGATTGTTGTCGATTTTCAGTTGGGTGATCTGAAACCACACACAGCAGATTTGTTCACAGATCATGTCCTCCTCCTACAACAGCACCAGAGGACACACACGCCCCGAACCCAGAATTTATCAAAACTAATGAAGCGGGCAAATTTAGGCATTAAGAGCCTCTATTGGCATCAAGGACCATGATGTCCAGCAGCTCCACACCCACCAACATTTAATTTAAAAAAATTATATTTTACTTCAAATTAATTAAATTAATTAATTAAATTTTACTTTTACTTCAAATGAATAAAAATGTAATTTATATGTATTCTCTGTCATTTGTTAAAATATTACAAATATAAAGAATATTATATTAATGATATATGTTAATTACTCAGATTCAAGTACTTCATTCGATGACGCTAAAATAAAACCTTTTGAATTAAATAAGATAATTAAAACTACTATAACAAATAATTATTTATTTAATTTCTCATATTTTGTTTCCTGTGTGATTTATTACTTTATTATTTGTATTATTTGCATTATAATAATTATTATTTGTATTATTCGTAATATAATAATTATTATTTGTATTATTTGTATTATAATAATTATTATTTGTCTTGTTATTCTATTTGCCGGCGTGTCTACTCCAGACCGCAGGGTGAGTGATGTGAACAGGTGATGTTATTATGGGGTGTCATGGAGGAACCTTGTCGTTTTGGTAGGCTGTGACGGCGATGAACTCGGTCTCGGGGAACACGAAGGTCCTGAAGGTGCTGTAGGGAAGTTTGAGCAGATCGTCCGCCCGCACCACGTGTAACCTCGGCTGGTATTTATGCATAGAGTTCAAAATCGTCTGAAAATAATTATAAAGACAAATTAAAAAAAAGAAATAAATATCTGAATATTTAAAAATCTGAATAAACACAAAACTGAAACAAAGGAACTGTCAGCGTACATTACTGTGATCATTTATTTAATTAAGTTAGAATAAAGAGAAAAACGACTTTATTATTCTGAATACACATAGATTACTATACAGTATATTAATTAAATAAATAATGGCAATCATTTTTAATAAACTCAGCAAAAACTTTTGTAAAATTTTATTTAATTCCGCCATTATTATTAAAATTTAAATTAATTAAAACGTGTCCTAAATGTGTTTAGAATTTTATTTATTTGTAATTAATTACACTTGTGAGTTTTAGCAATTCTTTTTAATTTACCATTTAATTAAATTGAATCGTTTTGTGTAATTCAAATCTTATATAATTCATAATTTAATGAATTTGTTATTATATATTAGTATTTATGAAATTATTAATTATATAAGATTAATTAAATAAGATTTTTTTATATAACACACTAATTTAATGTCAATGTTTTAATGTTTTATTAATATTTTTATTATTATAATGATGATGACTCACGAAGCCGTGTTTGTCGGAGACGTTGTTGGTGAGTTTCAGTTTGTGGAAGGACACGACCCGGGACATCCAGTGTTCCCCCGACGCCGGACTGTCCGGGTGAACGTACATGCGCTTGGGCAGCTCGGGATCCGCTTTTCCGGCCACGGTCCAGCACGACTGGTGGAACTTGTACCTGCAGCTGTCCGAGGACACCATGTCCATCAGCAGGACATAACGGGCTCTGCGGTCCAAACCTCCACACTGAACACGCAGCGGTGGGAACATC
This sequence comes from Corydoras maculifer, assembly GCA_019802435.1. NCBI lineage: Eukaryota > Metazoa > Chordata > Actinopteri > Siluriformes > Callichthyidae > Corydoras > Corydoras maculifer. Next base: position 107,390 of record JAFMOD010000728.1, read on the forward strand.
CGCCTTCATGAGACAGAGAGAAGGACATTAACGTTCAGACATCAGGAATCATACAGGTGACGAGTCCGAGACATCACGTCCAACAAGGAGTAGACTGGACGAGTGAAAAATCAAAGACTTGAGTGAAAGATCAAAGACTTGAGTGAAAGATCAAAGACTTGAGTCTCAGATTTCATTATTTTTTATATTTAGGGTTTTATTTCACTTTTATTTTTTATTGCTTCATCTCATAAACACTGTTTTCTGTTTTTTTAAATTGACTTTTGTCTTTATTTGAAATAAAACGTTTCTGATTCTGCGCTGCTGTGAGGAAAATATTTGATTTAAAACAAAAAGATTTATTCAATAAAAGATTTATTTTAAAAATAATAAATAATAATAAAAAGAGTTTTTAAATGTAAATAATACATTTTAAAGTTTTTAGGCGTCTGTGAATTTAACAAAACAGAGAAGAAACACAATAAAGAGAGGAGAAGAGTTTTTTTTAACAGGATTTGAAATGTTTTTTGATTATTAAATGTAGGAAACGACAGGACGTTCGTGTGTGTGGAAGCTTCCGTCCGTTTGCTTTCGTTTACCTTCCTGACTTCGTGATGACCATCTCCGTCCCGAGCCGATGGAACCGCTGCCACAGCTCTCTGAGCTCCAGCTGCACCGCCGGCTCGTCCTCCATCTCCTCGTCCTCGTCCTCTTTCTCCACCGGCTGGAGGTGATGATGATGATGATGACGAGGATGAGGCTCAGGTGAGGACGAGGTTCTGGAGAGGACGAGGTTTCTCTGTGTGATCGGCTCAATCAGGGGCCCCATGCACCCCAGGAGAGGGAAGAATGAGGGGTGGCACGTCATCGCCACCCCCACGGTCCCCAGAAGAGACCGTTCACTGAGGTGAGGACATGTCTCTGTAGAGAACCAGCTCCGATCCCATCATGAGTCCTGAAAGTTTGGACGTTCCGTCGGGTCCCCACGTCTCCCACCTCTCTTCAGACCGAGGACATTTAATCCAAAATCTGAAAAAGCAGAAGAATGAGGTGACGGAGGGGAAAGGGGTCACGCCTGTCTCTCATCTCAGTCCTGCTGGACTTTACACTGGAACGGTCACTAAACCTTCTGATCGTCTGCTCAGAAAACGGCTTTCTGACCAATCACCACCGAGGAGGGTGGAGACACCATAACAAAGGCCTCGCCCCTTTAGAACCCGTAGTAAGGTTTTAGTTAGGAGAATATAACGTCATTTAAGTGAGGAACTTCATTCTGTATTTATTATTAACCTTAAACTTTAACAGCAGGTTTTATTTCTGATCATTTAATCAGAACTGAATGAGATGCTTGTGTTTGAAACACAAAAGAATAAAGAATAAAGAATAAAGAATAAAGAGTGAATTAAATATAATTCAATTTATAAGCTGGATGCTGGAATACAGCGGAACCTGAATGATCTCCGGTCAGTTCATAAAGGCTCAGTGCAGATAAATAACTCTGCGCTCACTGATGGTGTGTTTACTGAAATAAGCTGGAGTTTCTCCTCCCACATGTCCGGCCCCAATCAATCTCCATTCCCTTAACGAGACATCATGTAGAGGAAGCAGCTCCCCATAAAACACACCTGTCACCAGCCCCGCGTCAGGGTCCAGCTCCGCGTCAGAGACCAGCCCCGCGTCAGGGTCCAGCTCCGCGTCAGAGACCAGCCCCGCGTCAGGGTCCAGCTCCGCGTCAGAGACCAGCCCCGCGTCAGGGTCCAGCTCCGCGTCAGGGACCAGCTCCGCGTCAGGGACCAGCTCCGCGTCAGGGACCAGCTCCGTGTCAGGATCCAGCTCTGCGTCAGGGACCAGCTCCGTGTCAGGATCCAGCTCCGCGTCAGGGACCAGCTCCGTGTCAGGGTCCAGCTCTGCGTCAGGGACCAGCTTCATGTCAGGGACCAGCTCCGCGTCAGGGACCAGCTTCATGTCAGTGTCCAGCTCCGCGTCAGGGACCAGCTTCATGTCAGTGTCCAGCTCCGCGTCAGGGACCAGCTTCATGTCAGTGTCCAGCTCCGCGTCAGGGACCAGCACCACGTCAGGGACCAGCTCTCTGTCAGGGACCGGCTCCGCGTCAGGGACCAGCACCACGTCAGGGACCATGTCAGGGACCGGCTCCGCGTCAGGGACCAGCCCCACATCAGGGACCAGCTCTGACCGGACACACTGACGAGCAAATGAGACGTACATAAAACATCTAACATCCGTGTTCTAAAACCATCTGATTATTTCAGAAATGTATCAGGACACGTCCACTGCATCCAGATGTTCTGTCACATTGCCCCATCGTCCCTTCAGTGGTAACATCCACCTCCCTCCACCATCAGACTTCTGCCTCATCACCATCGTTGGTTCTGTTAGGGGTCTTAGATTTAAGAAGAATAAATGTTCCTCAGTTCTGCACTTTATTCAAAGTCAGCTGAAGGAAGGAACACCAGAACCTGGTTTAGTCTTAATAATGATCTGGAGTTCTCGCCTTCTCGCCCACAGGTTCACCAGGCCCTAATGACCACTTCAGATCTCCTGCAGGTCCATGGAGCAGATCTGAGGATGAGGTGCCATCAGTAACCATCACACTGATCCAGAGCATCATTCCATTTGATCAGATTTAAACTTTCTGATTGAACATGGTCTGTTTTATATCTAAACAGTTTTAATTTTCCCTGATGACCTTGTCCCGTCTGTAATCCGTGTGGAACCCATGTTGGAATTTGGGAGTGGAACCTCACACCTGTCAGCTCCCTGCTCTTTCCTAATGATCGTGATCTGCTTTTTTTAACCTGAGGGATCTGTGGAAGCTCTCATTGTTCTGTGGTGTGATGTGTAATGTGTGAAATGCCTGCTGGATTAGACCTCGGTCCGTCTCCAGAGATTCACCTCCATCCACCAATCATCTCCACCTTCTAAAGTAAGAAACGGCCCGATGAGCCAAACCGGCTTTTGTTACCTCTAAAGCTCGACAGGTCAGAATGAACGATGCACGCAAGGAAATGTCACTCAGATAAACAGTTCTGATCTCCCTCACACATGGCTTCATCTCCATGAGCATTACCTCCACTGACAAACATCTCAGCCATTTCACACCCAGCTTCCTCGCTGCGGCTCCACGGGCTCCCAGACCCAGGCAGCTGTGCCCAGCGCCGGCCCGCCGCTAATAAACAAGAGGATCTGCTTTTCCGGGCGCGGGTGAGGGAGAACCCAGCGTGGGCACCATGTGTGCCACTTCAAAGAGAACAGAACGAGACAGAACACATTCAAATAAAGACGTTAAGACGCTTCTGCAAACCGGATTCCAAAAACAATGGGACACTAAACAAATTGTGAATAAAAACTGAATGCAATGACGTGGAGATATAAAAATTTTGGGCAATATTTTATTCAGAATAGAACACAACTCACAGATCAAACGCTCTTTTTATACCCAATCATGTTATCAATTGAACTAATTAGTGTTAATTAGTCTTCTAGCTGTTTGTTATATTCATTCATTCATTCATTATCTTATCCTTTATCTTATCTTATCTTATCCTCATTAACACTATCCTATATTAGGGTCGCAGGGGGGGGGGCAATTTGGAGAATTCAATTTACTTGAACCATGTGTTTGGACTGTGGGAGAACCAGAGAACCCGAAGGAAACCCACGCGGACACAGGGAGAACATGCAAACTCAATTTGAACCGGGAATCCCTAGCACTGAGAGGAGAACATGCTAACCACTAAGCCACCGTGCCGCCATGCTGTTTATTATATGATTATATACTTCCTATTGCCAGCCACTTATTGCTTCTCGTCCCAAATTTTTTGGGATTTTTTGGGGATTCTTTTTTTGGGGATTTTTTTGGGATTTTATGGGATTTTTTGGGGGGGGATTTTTTGGGATTTTTTAGGGATTTTTTGGGATTTTTTTGAGATTTGTTGATGCTGTGAAATTTTGAGTCAACATCCATTTCCTTTAAAATGTAACATTCACTCAGATTAAGCCTTTGATCGGTCATCTGTTTTGTATGACAAATATTTCAACAAATATATGTTAAAATATTGACGTTTGTCGTCTCCACGTCATTCAGTGTTTATTCACAATTTGTTTTAGTGTCCCAACTTTTTTGGAATCCGGTTTGTACAAATTAAATGTCGTCGCAATAAAAATAAAACCATAAATAAAGCCGTGCTGACATTCGACTCTACCGTAGAAGATTTAAAGCTCTATGTTTAGATGATGTTCTAATGCTCTAGACTACGTTTAAAGATTATTCGATGGTGTACGTTTGGATAACATTGGATTTAGATGAGATTCGTTTAAATTTGGGTTGCTTTAGATCTCATGACATTAGATTAGAAGCTCAGCGTGTGAAACGTTCTCCGTCATTCCAGAGGAAGTGGCGCTCTGGGATGAGTTCCGAGTCCGGCGGTTCTCTCAGACACCTCAGTGTGTGCTCAGAGGGAGTGTGATGAATAGCCGGCCGCTAGCGGGTCCATGTGAGCCGCCGTGTTTGGACTGCGGAGGTGAGAAGAATGCAGTTAAACAGAGAAGGTGCTGGACGGACGGACCGGAGGAACTTATTCAGAACATTCCTCTTTCCTGAGAGAGAGAGAGAGAGAGAGAGAGAGAGAGAGAGTGTTAGGTTGGACTGTGCAAACTCGAATGTTTGAAATTAAACCTAAAGTCAGTGTTTAAAGGTTTAAAGCAAATTAACTTTAACATCCATCCATTATCTTCAGCTTTATCATCTATTAGGGTCAGGGGGGGTTTCCCCATGCCCATCCAGGGGAGAACGTTTCGGGCGCTGGGCAGATACACCCAGGACTGGACGCCAATCTATCGCTGGACACTTACTCACACAGACAAACTCTATATGGGGCAATTTGGAGAACTCAATTGACTTTGATTTGGACTGTGGGAGGAAACCGGAGAACCCGGAGGAAACCTATGCGGACACGGGGAGAACATGGAAACTCCTAGTGCTGAGAGGAGAACATGGAAACTCCACGGGGAGAACATGGAAACTACTAGTGCTGAGAGGAGAACATGCTAAACCACTAAGCCAGCGTGCCGCCCTTACCTTTAACATTCATTCATTCATTATCTCCCGCTTTATCCTCTATTAGGGTCGCGGTGGGGTTCCCCATGCCCATCCAGGGGAGAACGTCTCGGGCGCTTGGCAGGACGCCAATCCATCACTGGGCATACACTCACTCACACAGACAGACTCTAAATGGGGCAATTTGTAGAATTCAATTGACTTGATCCATGTTTTTGGACTGTGGGAGGAAACCGGAGAACCCGGAGGGAACCCACGCAGACACGGGGAGAACATGAAAACTCCACCCAGATGGGGATTCGAACCGGGAATCCCTTTAACATAATTTGAATAAATAAATGAAAAAGAAGCTTAAATCCGGAGCAGAGTGAGGTGGGTTCGGTGTTATGTGAGCAGAACCCAGGTTCAGTCCGGCGGGCGGTTCGGACGCTGAAGGCTGAATCCTTTTCACGTCTCATTTTGTGTCTCCGCGTATTAAACTCGTTTCTTTATATAATCTAATATAATCACTGCAGCATGAGAATGAATAAATGCAGCTGAAGCCCTCAGCCTTCGGTCCTCAGGACCGACCGAGGACGCTGCGTCAGTGGAACGAGAGGCACTTTATTTTATTGTTAACGTTTTATTGTGGCATCTTCTCCAGATGGACTCATATTTTCAGGGGGTCAATATTTTCCCAGCAGGACGGAGAATGTGTGTAATTTTGTCCTCAAGAGGGTCAAACATGATCAATTTTCAGCGTCCCCGCTAAACCGCTTCTCGTTTTCAAGGTGAAAGCAGAATTCATCGGATTTCACCAGACGTTTTCTGAAAGAGTTGATTCTAAACCATCTGCGCACGCAGAGCTAACGGAGTTAACGCACGCCTTCAGAAGCGTTGGGTCATGTGACCCACGCAGAACTCTAAATGAGCCGCAGCGGGGCTTTCATCTGCAGGAATGCTCACGTACAAGCCGAATTTACACCGAGGTTCTAAACACACACCGGCCGAGGTGTTAATGGTGAGTGTGTGGAAAGCTCACAGGTTCCCATTACACACCCCACTGTGGATCGGATGGTGGGCTGGGCGATGGAAAGTGAACGGTGAGCCAATCCTGAATTATATTAAGTTTAACTTTAATTTGCGAAGTTTAAGTTAATTAAAGTTAATAAACTAATAACTCACTGATGTTCACTGACGTTACTTTAAATAAAACTGGAATCCTGAGGATTTTTGTCACAAAATAAGTTTTAAAAATATTTATTACGATTATTTAAACAAGTTGACGGCGGCACGGTGGCTGCCTCTCAGCACGTTCGCCTCTCAGCACTAGGGATTCCAGGTTCGAATCCCCATCTGGGTGGAGTTTTCATGTTCTCCCCGTGTCTGCGTGGGTTTCCTCCGGGTTCTCCGGTTTCCTCCCACAGTCCAAAAACGTGGATCAAGTCAATTGAATTCTCCAAATTGCCCCATATAGAGTGTGTCTGTGTGAGTGAGTGTGTGCCCAGTGATGGATTGGCGTCCTGTCCTGGGTCTATCTGCCCAGCGCCCGAGACGTTCTCCCCTGGATGGGCATGGGGAACCCCACCGCGACCCTAATAGAGGATAAGCGGGAGATAATGAATGAATGAATGAACTTAGTTGACATCATTAATGAATAATAGTGTAATTTATCACACACCTCATACACACCTGGCTTCCCTTCTTGAAAAACACACCTGAAACACACACCACACACACACACACACATATATATATATAATTCATTCTTCATTCATTCATTATGTTCCGCTTTATCCTCTATTAGGGGGGGGGGGTTCCCCATGCCCATCCAGGGGAGAATGTCTCGGGCGCTGGGCGGATACACCCAGGACAGGGTGCCAATCTATCACTGGACACACACTCTATATGGGGCAATTTGGAGAACTCAATTGACCTTGATCCATGTTTTTGGACTGTGGGAGTAAACCAGAGAACCCGGAGGAAACCCACACGGGTTAGGACATGGAAACTCCACCCAGATGGGGATTTGAACCGGGAATACCTAGAGCTGAGAGGAGAACATGATAAAGCACTAAGCCACCGTGCCACCCTATATATATTATATTTATATAAATAATTTACATCATATCATTTTGCAAATGCTTTTAACTAAAGCGATTTACAGTTGTCTTGATGGTTGGGGTCAGAACACAGGGTCAAACACCCCCACCCACCCCCCCTGGAGCAGTAAGGGTTAAAGGTCCTGCTCAAGGGCCCAACTTTCAGACCGATAGTCTAGCCACATATATATATATAAATATATTTCTTTATATTCTATATATATATATATATATATATATATATATATATATATATATATATATATATATAGTGTCTATTTCTTTATTTGTTTCCCGTTAAAAGGTCAATTAAAGTCTGAGGTGTCTGAATAAATGATGCCTGTGGGCTTTATTGATTTATTATTGATCTGAACTGATCAATTTCATTGAATTTAATATATATTACATTTGATTCATTTCTCTTTTCATTTCTTTTCAATGTAACCGAGTCCTGTTTTAACGCTAAACGTTGATCACAGCAGTAACATCAGGTTACCGTGTCATCGGCTCGGTTCCAGCTCACGTCCATGTGTGAGCGAAAACGGTCTGAATTTAGAGAATTAAAGGAGATCGGCCCGCTCAGCGAGACGCATCCAATTTGAGAAACGGACGCCGAGGGGCGTTTTCAGAGCGAACAGGCGACATAAACCACCCGCTTTTACTGCACCGCCAAATCAATAGGGCCTTATCAATAACCGGGCCCTAAATCACTCCACACAGGGGGCAAGGGAGGGGGAGAAACCGAGGAGCGAAGGGCCAAACCAGAGGGGAGGAGGCCTGGAATCAATTTTCACACATTAGAACGATTAGCTTATTGGGGGGGGGGGGGGGGCCTATCGAGAGCCGGAGAGTCTGAGCATCAGGAGGAAG
>JAFMOD010000728.1:129774-160464 GCA_019802435.1 Corydoras maculifer
GTTTGGCACGTTCTCCTCTCAGCTCTAGGGATTCCCGATTTGAATCCCCATCTGGGTGGAGTTTCCATGTTCTCCCTGTGTCCGCGTGGGTTTCCTCCGGGTTCTCCGGTTTCCTCCCACAGTCCAAAAACATGGATCAAGGTCAAGTGAGTTCTCCAAATTGCCCCATATAGAGTGTGTCTGTGTGAGTGTGTCCAGTGATAGATTGGCGCCCTGTCCTGGGTGTATCTGCCCAGCGCCCGAAACGTTCTCCCCTGTATGGGCATCCATCCCCCACCCCGTGACCCTAATAGAGGATAAAGCAGAAGATAATAAATGATTGAATGAATGAATAACCAGAATTAAAATAATTCAGAGAATGTTTTGTCCTCCACCGTCTTCAGACCTCGACCTCATGAACGGGACAGAAGGAACGTCTGTGGAACTTCTAAGACAAAGTCAGAAGAACCTTCTGAGAACTATCTTGAGTTCCACTGCGGAAATACTGTCTGCTGTGTGTCTCAGACTGTGTCTCTGTACGTCTGTCGGTCTCACGGGTCTAAATGCAAGACATTTTAAATAACTGCATACATAAATAACCGTCTCATATCGAAACCAAGCCCAGCGCTCGTATTGTTTTGCAGGCGCGCCGTCGTTCCCCACTCGCATGCATGCAGCAGAGCGCCTCCCTGTGGCTGCGCTGTGGTTTCCTCTCGAAACAGGTGTGGATTATAAAACACATCCACTTCTGCTTTTATTTTTGTCCGGGGGAAAATACATTTATAGAAGTCCTTTTTTTTTTTTTTTTTTTCACACGGTTCATGCCTTAGTCACACCGCACCGTTTCTCCACACACTTCGTCTCCTGCCTCGTCCCCCACGCTGTGGAACAGGGTCGGGTTTGTCGCTGATCCGGCTGACTGGAGATCAGCGCCGAACAGCTTCAGATAGAGGAAGTGGACGCCCGTGTTCCTCTCCAGCGCTGCATCAAGTGCAAACCCTCGCAGAGCCGACAGTGTTTTTCGATCGGAGGCTGAGGGTTCGCGCGTCGACCAGAGCGAGGTGAGACGGGTTGGGTTCCGTTCGCTTTTTTTGAAAAACGGGAAAGACGTTTAAAATGAATTTAATTAACCCAAATTTGTTACATTTAATTGATGAGATCATGTAGATGTTATTAAAATGTTGCCGTGAGAGTCAGAACATTAAAGAATCAGTTCAAACGAACCATTATAAATATACATTTAAGTGACAAAGTCGTTAATTTTTCACGTTATTAAAGTTTTTAATAACAAAAAGTCATCAGTCAGATGTTTTCTGTCAGACTGCCGACCACAGAAAAGGTCAGCTGAGTTCTTCTCGGTCATGCGGAAAGAAAAAAGGGCCTTCCCCAAACTGTTTACACAAAGGTTCTGATGTCGGACTGTATCGTGTACTCAGGGGGGGGGGGGGAACGTTCTGAAACGTTCCTGAACGTTGGGCCAAAAATTATTTATTTATTTTTTTTAAGTTTTTTTTTTTTAAGACGAAGTTAAGACGTGCTTCTCGGAATCGCAGACAGGAAGTGCGCGTGGATGAGGGCAGAAGGAGGAAATGAAGTCTGTGTCAGTTTAACGTGACGTCCTCTTAATCTGGGACACGATTCTGTTTGTGTTCCATTCTGTTTACTGAGTTTTAACCTTAATATCAAAAAAAAAAAAAAAGATCAAAGGAACTGTCGTTTTACTCACCGGCCACTTTATTAGAGTCACCTCCGTGGTTCTCCTCTCAGGGTTCGTTAGATCAGCCCCTGCGCCCGTACAGATGGGGTTTGTAGTTCTACAGTTTCGTTCTGTAGTCCATCTGTTCCTCTGCAGACTCGGTCAGTCCCCTTTATTTACTGTGTCCTCTGATGATCAGGACCATGGACAGAGCGGGTGTTATTTGGGTGGTGGATGCCTCTCAGTACTGCAGTGACACTGACTGGGTGGTGCGGGTGTGTTCATGTATTTAAGTTTTAAACTTACCACAATAAGATTTCCCTCCGTCATCATCCTGACTGCAGCGCCTCGCATCATGTTGTGCTGCATCGGCCCACTGTCTCTGACTCTACTGCCACAAGGCGGCGCTGTAAGGTGGGGGTGTGTAAGAGTGTACAGTGAGTGGATACAGTTTTAAAACTCTAGCAGCACTGCTGTGTCTGATCCACTGAAACCAACACACACACACACAAAGACACACACCTGCACCACCAGGTCAGTATCACTGCACCACTGAAAATCATCCACCACCCTAATATCACCTGCTTCGTGGGGTCCTGATCATCAGAGGACAGAGTAAAGGACACTAACAGAGTCTGTAGATAAACAGATGGACTACAGATTGTAACCGAAGAACTACAAGTTCCATCTGTATCAGTGATTCTCAACTGGTGGGTCGAGGCTTGTAAAAAAAAAAAATAATAATAAATAAATAAATAATAATAATAATAATAAAAATAATCCATTCATCCATTATCTCACACTTTATCCTCTATTAGGGTCGGGGGGGGGGGGGGTTCAGCGCTGGGCAGATACACCCAGGACAGAGGGGGCAATTATCACTGGGCACACAGTCACTCACACACACACACTCTATATGGGGCAATTTGGGGAATTTAATTGACTTGATCCATGTTTTTGGACTGTGGGAGGAAACCGGAGAACCCGGAGGAAACCCATGGGGAGGACATGCAAACTCCACCCAGATTGGGATTCAAACCGGGAAACCCTAGTGCTGAGAGGAGAACATGCTAAACCACTAAGCCACCGTGCCGCCCCCTAATAATAATATTAATAATGAAGGTTAATCTAATGATTAATTAAAATAATGAACTCACTGACTGAACATCGCGGTTTTGTTCAGATGAAGATGACTCGGCGTTTTTCCTTCATGAGGCTGACGTGCGCCGACTCGACAGTTCATTAAAAGCAAAATTAATGAAACACACAGTTAATTAAACGCAGAGTTGATTAAATCTCGCAGCTGAAGTGCCGCAGTCCTCTGTTTGCTGTTCGCTGTCCTTTGCCTCAGACGTCTCGCTTAAAAAACTCACTTTCCCGGCATTCCGTGCGAGCCGCGCGCCTCTCGGCCCGCCAAGCGTGAGGTGACCTTACCTGCGCGCGCACCTGAGGGAGCCGGCCGAAGCAGTGCCTGATTAAAACTCCGAACACGAGCAGAGCTTTTCTAATTTAATTAAAGCTGTTTTCATCAGAGGCGGCACGGTGGCTTAGTGGTTAGCACATTCGCCTCTCCGCGCTGGGGATTCCCGGTTCGAATCCCCATCTGGGTGGAGTTTCCATGTTCTCCCCGTGTCTGCGTGGGTTTCCTCCGGGTTCTCCGGTTTCCTCCCACAGTCCAAAAACATGGATCAAGTTAATTGAATTCTCAAAATTGCCCAATTTAGAGTGTGTATGTGTGAGTGAGTGTGTGCCCAGCGATGGATTGGCGCCCTGTCCTGGGTCTATCTGCCCAGCGCCCGAGATGCTCTCCCCTGGATGGGCATGGGGAACCCCACCGCGACCCTAATAGAGGATAAGCGGGAGATAATGAATGAATGAATGTTTTCATCAGTTTATCATGTTCTGTTTTAAAATCCCTGCACTTTCCCAAAACCTTCGTTTGAAAATAGCATTTTAAAAAGCTGTGATTTGTCCAGGTTTTTGATTACCGTGCGAACCCTGCACTCCTGTTTTAATTAGAGACAAAAAAAGAGACAGAGAGGCGTTCCTGTTGCCATGGTGACCATCACTGTTTGTCCTTCTGTTTAAACTTGTGACGACGTTCAGGGGGATGATTATGAAAGTCATTATCCCGTATGTCGTAGTCATTATGTCGTTAGTACCTCAAAAATAATGAGATAGCAATTTACTTCATAATGAAAAAAAAACATTTAAAATAAAGTATTTAAAATGTGGATATTCGTTCATCGAGGAGTTTCTGTTTATTGCAATAAAATTGCGGGCGGCACGGTGGTTTAGTGGTTTAGCACGTTCGCCTCTCAGCGCTAGGGATTCCTGGTTCGAATCCCCATCTGGGTGGAGTTTCCATGTTCTCCCCGTGTCCGCGTGGGTTTCCTCCGGGTTCTCCGGTTTCCTCCCACAGTCCAAAAACATGGATTAAGTCAATTGAGTTCTCCAAATTGCCCCATATAGAGTGTGTGTGTGTGAGTGAGTGCATGCCCAGCGATGGATTGGCACCCTGTCCTGGGTCTATCTGCCCAGCGCCCGAAACGTTCTCCCCTGGATGGGCATGGGGAACCCCACCGCGACCCCTAATAGAGGACAAAGCAGGAGATAATGAATGAATGAACAATAAAATTGCTCTTGAATCCACTTTGGATGCATGTCAATGTAAATGTGTTTTTTAACGATTATTTTTAATAATAGATTTGTTTGGTTTGTATAAAAGTGGGTCGCTATTTAATGACCATGAGAACACGTGTGTCCCGTCCTGAGACCCGTTCAGATGCCCTGATCTTCATGCTTAGTGTGCCACCTGAGTGGTGGCGCTGAATCTCATTAAGCTGTTTATTCGTTTGTATTGTGTTATTTCACAAACTGATCGTCTTTCTGTCTTCGATACAGAAAAGATGTCGTGTCTTAAGTGTTTAAAATACACCATGTGTGTGGTGAACTTCATCTTCTTTGTAAGTATTGACACACACACACACACACACACACACACACTCAAAAATTTTTTTTTACTTTTTGTTAAGTAAATGTACAGATAGGGCAGCACGGTGGCTTAGTGGTTAGCATGTTCTCCTCTCAGCACTAGGGATTCCCGGTTCGAATCCCCATCTGGGTGGAGTTTCCATGTTCTCCCCGTGTCTGCGTGGGTGTCCTCCGGGTTCTCCGGTTTCCTCCCACAGTCCAAAAACATGGATCAAGTTAATTGAATTCTCAAAATTGCCCCGTTTAGAGTGTGTCTGCGGGAGTGAGTGTGTGCCCAGCGATGGATTGGCGCCCTGTCCTGGGTCTGTCTGCCCAGCGCCCGAGATGTTCTCCCCTGGATGGGCATGGGGAACCCCACCGCGACCCTAATAGAGGATAAGCGGGAGATAATGAATGAATGAATGAAATGAAATGTACAGATTTACATTTGCCGGAGTTTCACAGGGTCATTACCTCTGTATGTCCTAAATATTTTAAGGGTCCACCGGACGTGTCTCACTGTAGAGCTGATATCAGTCCAACAACCTGAAGAACAAGTTAACGTTGTGTCCTGTTAATGTCCTCAGGTCTGTGGGGCTGTTATATTCGGATTGGGAATCTACTTGAGTACCAAAGCTCAGTACCTGGCTCTGTTCCCCTCCATTTCTATAAACATTGCCAGTGCGCTCTACATCTTGGGCATATTCATCACCTGCGTGTCCTTCCTGGGTTTCCTGGGAGCTCTAAAGGAAAACCGCTGTCTGCTGATTAGTGTGGGTTCTGAGGTTTATTGTTGAAATGAAAATGTTCTAATGAAATCAGACGAGCTCTGAGATTTTCATGCCGTGTTAATTGTTTTAATTTGATTGGTTGCAGTTTTTCACGCTGCTGTTTCTGCTGATGTTGGCCGAGCTGGCTGTGGCCTGCTACCTGCTTTTATACGAAGACAGTGTAAGATTTTAAAAATCCCTCACGGTTTCCAAGCTTTTTGTTGACTGATGTCGATGACGGCTCATTACTACAACATTGTTCTCGAGCAGGGGCGGCACGGTGACTTAGTGGTTTAGCATGTTCTCCTCTCAGCACTAGGGATTCCCGGTTCGAATCCCAATCTGGGTGAAGTTTCCATGTCCTCCCCATGTCCGTGTGGGTTTCCTCCCACAGTCCAAAAACATGGATCAAGTCAATTGAGTTCTCCAAATTGCCCCATATAGAGTGTGTGTGTGAGTGAGTGTGTGTCCAGTGATAGACTGGCGTCCTGTCCTGTGGTATCTACCCAGCGCCCGAGACGTTCTCCCCTGGATGGACCCTAATAGAGGATAAAAGCGGAAGATAATGAATGAATGACCAGAATTAGAATAATTCAGATAATGAGATTTTCTCCGGGCGGCACGGTGGCTTAGTGGTTTGGCATGTTCTCCTCTCAGCACTGGGGATTCCCGGTTCGAATTCCCATCTGGGTGGAGTTTCCATGTCCTCCCCGTGTCCACGTGGTTTTCCTCCGGGTTCTCCGGTTTCCTCCCACAGTCCAAAAACATGGATCAAGGTCAATTGAGTTCTCCAAATTGCCCCATATAGAGTGTGTGTGTGTGTGTGAGTTTGTGACATGGGGAACCACCCCCTCCACGACCCTAATAGAGGATAAAGCGGAAGATAATGAATGAATGAACGTTCTTGAGCAGCGTTTGACGTTTTGCACGTCCTCTAACGGTCAGATGATTGGTGGTTCTGGTTCATTCACTGGTTTTGGTTTTAAACTCGGACATCTTCACCGTTCGCAGGTTCAGAAGTTCATCGAAAGGGAACTTCATCAGAGTTTGAAACAGTCCATGGCAGAGAATCATAAGAATGTAACGCGTGACTGGGACACGGTGCAGACGGCAGTGAGTGACCGTGTTGACCGTCGTTAAAGATTATAATTAATAAGCTATGAAAACTGACGTGCATATTGTTGACAGTTCCACTGCTGCGGTGTGAACAGTCAACAGGACTGGAACGGTACAATCCCAAAGTCATGCTGCGAAACGTGCAACGAGGTACGAAAACCGTCCAACCCGTCATCACACTTCAGATTGTTTTATTTTGAAGCAGGTTTTTTGGTACACTGATGTTGAGTTTGTGTTTTTTTTAATGCAGTTTAATTTCTGTTTTCAGGGCTGTTATCAAAAGCTCTTGAAGTGGTTTACAGACAACATACTGAGCACAGGGCTGGTGGTCATCAGCATCTGTAGCATTGAGGTATAACGTTATCCCTTCATTTAACCAGCATCATTTTAACACTAAAAATAAAAATTACATTCATTCATTCATTATCTCCCGCTTATCCTCTATTAGGGTCGCGGTGGGGTTCCCCATGCCCATCCAGGGGAGAACGTCTCGGTCGCTGGGCAGATAGACCCAGCACAGGGCAGCAATCCATCGCTGGGCACACACTCACTCACACAGACACACTCTATAGGGGGCAATTTTGAGAATTCAATTAACTTGATCCATGTTTTTGGACTGTGGGAGGAAACCCACACAGACACGGGGAGGACATGGAAACTTCACCCAGATTGGGATTCCCTAGAATCCCTAGTGCTGAGAGGAGAACATGCTAAACCACTAAGTCACCGTGCCGCCCAGTAAAAATTACATTTTAATTAAAAAAAAAAAAATTAAATGTTTTTTTTGTTAAGAAGAGTGTGAACTCTTGGGTTGGAGCTTTGGAGATGTCAGTCAGAATATGATGAAAGTCTTATCTGCTTACTGGAAATGCTGGGTTCAATGACCTCGGTCACCGCATCGCGTCTCCAGTACTGGAACTACAAAGGACATGATGTCCTAACCTCGACTATTATACAGAGGACAGACCTTTCACAATAAAGACAGAAATACATTCAGATAGAGACAGAAGCAGAAGTCATACCAAGTTTATTGGACTTAAGTAGAACCCATCGGTCCTTCACTGAGACTCGAGACCAGGTCCTCATGAGGACGTAAATACAGAGGCACGCTTGTGTTACATTCACTTCCTCTGTAACCCTTCGTCTTTTCCTCTGCTGCAGGTTTTGGGGATGTGCTTCGCAATGACACTCTTTTGCCACATCAGCAAATCTGGACTCGGGTACAAGTGAAGCAGCACGCCCCTCGGTCAGCTGAAGTTCAGCATCATATTATTACAGAGTATTATCATTTGTGAACGACGGTTCAGTCCCTCAGTGTTAATGTAGGTCGTTATATCATTAAACGACTTTATTAATGTACGTGTACACATTCCAATTCCCCCTCACTTTTTTTTGTTTGTGCATTTAATATTAATGATGAATATTCAATGAGGGAGTTTCAGCCTATGAGGGACTATGAGGGAGTTTCAGCCGAACCATTTGTTCTGCTTTTTAATGAGTTATAAATATTAGAATGTAAATATCTTCTGTACAATTTGCCTCTGTTCTCTGTTTCTGTAGACTTTTAAATTTAACATAGTGAAGGAAAGCCCCGTCTCTCTGAAACCCTCACGATGGAAACGTTTCAGCTTTAATAAACTTTGAAAAAAAATAATCCCTTGGTTCTTCTGATTAATGCAGAACATTGTAGAACAATCAGGGGGAGCTTCATTCATTCAGTCATCCATTATCTTCTGCTTTATCCTCTATTAGGGTCGCGGGGAGAACGTTGCAGGCGCTGGGCAGATAGACCCAGGACAGGACGCCAATCCATCACTGGACACACACACACTCTATAGAGGACAATTTGCAGAATTCAATTGACTTGATCCATGTTTTTGGACTGTGGGAGGAAACCGGAGAACCCAGAGGAAACCCACACAGGCATGGGGAGGACAAGGAAACTCCACCCAGATGGGGATTCGAACCAGGAATCCCTAGTGCTGAGAGGAGAACATGCTAAACCACTAAGCCACCGTGCCGCCAGGTGGAGCTTTAATTATCTTTAAAACGATTATTATATTACGTACCATCACAGTTAACTCTACACATATTCTAATTTCTAATTCTAATTTTATATCAACAAATTCTGGAGCACCAGAGGAGCTACGGTCAAAGATTTTCTATCTACAGGGTGGAGGGTGAGGTGTATGTAAAAACTGCAGAATGAGACCGTGAGAGAGTCACACTCCGAAAACAAAACCAGAAGGGCGTCTGCATCGTGTTTGATACTTCGGCGTCGAGATCTTTATTGTTGTGCTTAAGACCACAGAGCTGAAAGCGTGTGGGTTAACTGTATGACTCCAAATTCACCACAAAACCAGGGCTTCAAAGTCCCCCCCCTCGTCTTTATGTCACTCTGAAGCAAGACGTCCGGTTTGAACGAGGGATGAGGTCTGCTACCACATCTCTACAACATCAAGCATGAAGCCATGCACAATGCCTCCACCTCTGTATAAACAGTTTGGGGAAGGCCCCCATCATGTTCTAGTATGAATATGCCTCAGTGCACAAACTAAGACATGGCTGTAATTTTGGGTTACAATTAAATCAATTACAATAGAGCTGGTTATCCAGGCCCTCTCACCCTCCCAACATCAGTGCCTGACCTCACGGTCCTCAGGATGCTAAAAGATAAAAAGGGAACCAGTTTCTAATGGAGTGTGATGAAAGCTCCAGCAGGTGTGACGTCCAGGCGTCCAAATACTTTATAAATTTTAGAAATTAAAGTCATTAAATTTACCATGAAAGCATTTTTAGATAAAATAACGCCTCACCCTTAGTGGTTTAGCATGTTCTCCTCTCAGCACTAAGGATTCCCGGTTCGAATCCCCATCTGGGTGGAGTTTGCATGTTCTCCCCGTGTCCACATGGGTTTCCTCCGGGTTCCTCCCGCAGTCCAAAAACATGGAAGTCAATTGAGTTCACCAAATTGCCCCATATAGAGTGTGTGTGTGAGTCCAGTAATGGATTGCCCCCCTGTCCTGGGTGTATCTGCCCAGCGCCTGAAACGTTCTCCCCTGGATGGGCATGGGGAACACCCCCGCACCCCCACCCCCCCACCCCCCCGCGACTCTAATAGAGGATAAAGCGGAAGATAATGAATGGATGAATAATGCCTCACCCTTAGTGTTTAACATGTTCTCCTCTTAGCACTAGGGATTCCCGGTTCGAATCCCAATCTGGGTGGAGTTTGCCTGTCCTCCCCGTGTCTGCGTGGGTTTCCTCCCACAGTCCAAAAACATGATTCAAGGTCAATTGAATTCTCAAAATTGCCCCATATAGAGTGTGTGTGTGTCCAGTGATACATTGCCCCCCTGTCCTGGGTATATCTGCCCAGCGCCCGAAACGTTCTCCCCTGGATGGGCATGGGGAACCCCCCCCGTGACCTTAATAGAGGATAAAGCGGGAGATAATGAATGAATGAAGCCTCACCCTGAGCTCGCGGTCTGTGACCGAAACGAAGCGACGGGAATAAAGAAGAGTAACGAGGGAACCACAACTCCACCATTTATTTGAAGAATAATTTCCTGCCCGCTCCACATTCTTTAAGACCAAATAAAAATAATAAACCCTAAAAAAAATACTAAGATTTCCTTTGACATGTGTGTTTTTTGTTTTTTTTTTTAATTTGTTCTTTCAGAAAGCGCCTCACACACAAAAAAAAAAAAAAAAAAAAAAAAAAAAAAAAAAAAAAAAAAAAAAAAAAAAAAAAAAAAAAAAAAAAAAAAAAAAAAAACAGAAATGTAACTGTACACAGCAGAGTACGTTTATTGCAGACTGATCACCCCCCCCCTCCCCCGCCCCCCCAATACCGCTTCAACTATACACACAGTTATTGCAGATCACCTAAAATACCTAAAAACTATCGGACCCGGAGTCCAGCGCGTTCGGACCCGTCTCGCCCCCGGCAGCTCACGCACAGCAGAAACACCAACAATGGAATTCTGGGAAAAAGCTGGAGAACCTTAAATCGCCGCTGAAAACACAAGAGCTGAAAGAGAACAAGCCACACCCACCGAATGATGTCATAATGAAAATTGTGCTTTTTCGCTAAAGTTACAAGCTCTGAAAGCGGCACTTACGAACGAACAGAGCGTGGACATCAGACCTGCTCCTGTCCAATCAGAGAATTTTAAAAAATTTCTTTCATTTCATAAAAATTTTTACTTAATAAAAATCACTTAATTTCAGATTTAAAAAAAAAAAAAAAAAAAAAAAAAAAAAAAAAAAAAAAAAAAAAAAAAAAAAAAAAAAAAAAAAAAAAAAAAAAAAAAAAAAAAACATTAATTTCTGTAACATTACCGGAGAAAACCACACCCCTAAAATAATCTGAAATGTTTAATTCCATTTTAATCTCCCCCCACACCCAATTTAATCCCCTGCCCACAGGCCACGCCCCCAAATGAAGTCCGAAATACTGTTTTAGGGCTCTAATGGATGACTCTGATGTCCGAGATCAAAGACTAATTGCCACTGTGATGTCATAATGCTATAGAGGCGCTACACGCAACAACAGAAACAAGGTTGTGCGTTTAGTAAAAAGTTTTTTAGGAAACATTCAACTGAAAGCCAACTCAAACTTGAGGGAAGCGCGGGTCCGATTGTTATTCGGGACGTTTACATATGGCGTTTTTTGATTGTGGACACTGTAGAGCTTTATCACTGTACGGTCAGCGAGACGTTCCTCTGAAGTCAGTGGATACCACACACCGTGGCTTTAATGCATCGTACGAATGAAGGACGACGCGCCCACCGCGAGCCGCACGGACACCACCGCAAGCTTTAAGAACGTTTAATATTAAGAGGACACACGGAGCCGGTCCCCCGAAGCCCGTCAAGCTCTGTGGCTGCGACCTCGGATTCAGAAACCCTCGTTAAAGATAAAGTTAATGCAGTAACGCCTCCCCCCCCCGCAGTGTGGAGGTCACCAGACCAACACATCATTATTAAATCAGTGATATGCAAATTCAAACCCGGTACATTTATAAACAACAAACAATAAATAGTGAGCCGGATGTGATGCACCGTGTTCCGACGCTACACGCCACCGCCACTAGAGGCGCAATCTCTAAAACGGGCTGCGTTCCAATACTGCGTTTAACAGGCCCTTAGTACCGTCGCCTCGCGCTCACCCGAACCGATCGGTTCATAAATCAGCCGAACACCAGCTTTAAAACCACAGGAATTAAATATCAAGGTTCTGTGTTTAAAGTGAGGCGCTCACGTCTGCTGGGTGGGAGGCCTGCTCAGGGAGTACTCACTAGTGCTGCAATAGTGACATCTAGTGGCCACGAGGGTACAAACACATGGTAAGGCGTGGCTCTCCCTCCACACACACAGGGAGGACATTCAGAATGCACTTAGGAAGGTTCTTTGGACGTTTTTGTCCGGACTTCAGCATGTTCCCGTGGTTTCTGTAACGTGGGTTCTGTATTCGAGTGTTAAATCAGTACTGAAACACAGGGGGCGCCACACATGTCCATGGTAACTCACCACCATGACGATCACTCCACCGATTAAGACGTTTAGGTTTGTATTCTTTAAAACTGGATAAAGCTTCCAGATGAAGCGGCGTTTCATTCACACGTACGGAGCGGCGGGTACAGAACCTCCAAACGAGAACGGATGGATGTCGGCTTTCAGGCGGCTGCGAACGCCGCCTCGCAATCGGACGACGGAGCAGCAAGAGCGTCGCTTACTCATTAGAGGATGACCGCAATTAATGTCCTCCAGACGCACGGAGGACATCGTCATTAGAACTGAGGGATTAACACCAACGACACGCCGTCAAACCGGACTGAGGCACTGACGGGATAGGACCTTCAGAGCAGCGTGGGCCTTAACACCGCGGTCACATCAGGGTTCTTCACCGGTTATCATAAACCTGTAGGTCCATTATGGTAGAACAGGCCTTCCCTAAACTGTTTCTACAGTTAGAGGTACAGTGTGAGACCTCGCTGGCTGGACCACAACTTTAGGAGGACAAGTCACAAGGTGAAAGTTCCTGAACCAAAAAGGTTCCAGTTCCAGCCTGACCTGGTGTGACCGCGACGCAAGGCGCTTGGTTTGATCAACGCGAGCACGAGAGCGCCCCCCCGAGGTCTCATGCGTCTCAACATCCCAAAACCGACGCGCGTGAACGCCCAGGCCGCGAGTGGCACAGCACCCTGAAGACTAAACGAGGGGTAACCAGCCCCTTCCTGAAACACACCACTAACGAACGGGGACACCGCTTCAGACCGACCTCTGACCATCAGCTGACTCGGACTGAGATTGGACGATCGACGTTAAGACATGCCGCCGATTATTAAACGAACACAAACACCAGAGCAGGTGGCCACGGAGACCTACACACCCTCACTACAGAACATCGACTCACCATCACGCTCCTGATCTACCACCTCAGCACCACACCCACATTCCTATTCGAGTCGTATGGTGATTCAGAATCACGATTCTATAAAGATCCCGACTCGTTATCACAATTATATTATTATTTTACAACTTTGAACAAAGCTGCTCCACCCAGCGGCCACTTTATTAGGTTCACCTTCTCGTATAACCTCCGTCAAGGTCAATAACTAAAGAACAGAATCAGACGAACTGCAGTCTGTGATCACAGAACTACAAAGTCCATCCATATGATCAGTGGAGCTGATGATATAAAGGAGAAATAAGGAGGGGTATCTAATAAAGTGGCTGATATGCTTTCCTAACTGATAACCTAAGAGAGAGTGCCACCTGTAGGATGACTGCGGAACAACAAGGTTTTACCACCTTGATCTTAAACCGTATATAAATAAAAAGAAGCACGAGTCCGAACTGAATGCGTTTTGTCCCTCGGCTCCGTTTACCACCCAATCGTTTCTCGAGCGGCTTTACTGTAAAAAAAGAGCCATATAAATACATTTGAACTTAAATATGGTGTTCGTGAGAGTATTTAAGATCAGGTGCACGCGAGACCAGTCGGATTTAAAGCGCCGTCGGACTTCGCGGCGACCATCTGCGATGGGACATGGCCGTCTGCTGCGCATCTTCACAGCCCAGATGGGAAGGAAAATGGGTCGTCTTGGTTGGCAAGTCGGCCGTGAACAAGCTGCAAGCTGTTGACTAAAAAAAAACAAAAAAAAAAAAANTTAAATATGGTGTTCGTGAGAGTATTTAAGATCAGGTGCACGCGAGACCAGTCGGATTTAAAGCGCCGTCGGACTTCGCGGCGACCATCTGCGATGGGACATGGCCGTCTGCTGCGCATCTTCACAGCCCAGATGGGAAGGAAAATGGGTCGTCTTGGTTGGCAAGTCGGCCGTGAACAAGCTGCAAGCTGTTGACTAAAAAAAAACAAAAAAAAAAAAACCCAAAAAATCCAAAAAACAAGCAGCAGCCCCAAGAGCTTCAGATAAATAGTGGAGTGCAGGAGCATGCCCCCCACATGCCACCCGTCCTGATGTGTCCACTCACTGAGCACTCCATTAGGAACATCTGTACACCCGAACGTTCAGACGACCACCCGAGCAGCCAATCACGAAGCAGCCGTGTGACGCCCACAGCCACGCCCCCTTCAGAATGGAGAGTGTGATTCAGATCGGTGACCGTGGCGTGACTGTTGGCGCCACGTGTTAAATGGAATGTCGGATCTTAAGGTCAGCAGCGTAATGGGTTTCGTCGTTAAGTTTCCTAATGAAGTGCTCGGCTGACGAGCTCGCGTCGCCGATCGGGCCTTCGCGACGTGAACATGTAGTGTCCGGCCGCGCCCGTCCG
Source organism: Corydoras maculifer (assembly GCA_019802435.1). Taxonomy (NCBI): domain Eukaryota; kingdom Metazoa; phylum Chordata; class Actinopteri; order Siluriformes; family Callichthyidae; genus Corydoras; species Corydoras maculifer. The sequence continues at coordinate 144,112 of JAFMOD010000728.1, forward strand.
CAAAGTGCAAACCGACTGGCGTCTCTCACGAGCCCTGCGTCTGAACCTGAGGAAGCCATAAACCGCTACGAGCGCCGACACACAGAACCGAAACGAAGACGAGGGAGGAGCACCTCTGACGAGGGAGAGCTCGTAACGATTCATCAGGGGCCCAAACTAAGACACTGAATCAGAGAGGTGCAGCTCCACCCAGACGGACAGACAGACGGAATGGAGGAGCGTGTGGGTCACCGTTACGAGATCAGGAGGAATGAAGGTGTGTGTGTGTGTGTGCGTGCAGGACAGACATGTGCAGGACGTTCACGTCACAGGGGGAGGAAGCGTGTGGTGTGCAGCAGCAGAGGGTTCAGGTCGTCGGCGTGAACGGCGCGGTGCAGCGACGGCTCCGAGGCGCTGCGCTCGATTTTGGGCAGCAGGTCCTGCACCTGCTCGATGGACACCAGGATCTAAACGGAACATCACACACACACACGTTCTTATTAAGGACGTGGTAGCTCAGTGGTCAGGGTGTTGGGTATCAATCTGAAGGTTGTGGGTTCAAATCCCAGCTCCATGTGGGTCCTTGAGCGAGACCCTTAACCCTCAGTGCTCCAGGGGGCGCTGTGATGGACCCTGTGCTCAGCTTGTAGGTCGCTTTGGATAAAATTGTCGGCTAAATGACCAAATGTAAACGTAAGAGCTATAAAATACACAACACGCAAGATAGACGGTCAATGCAAAAGTTTGGCATGTTCTCACATTTACATTTTGGGTCATTTAGCAGACTTACAAGCTAAGCACAGGGTTCATCACAGCGCCCCCTGGAGCAAACTCGAACAGTTTCTACCTCACGCCGTCACACTTATAAACAGCTTATAATCCTCACTACAGCATTAATGCACCTTTTATATATTTAATATTATAAAACATGTATAATATCCATTCATTCATTATCTTCTGCTTTATCCTCTATTAGGGTCGCGGTGGGGTTCCTCATGCCCATTCAGGGGAGAACGTTTCAGGCGCTGGGCAGATACACCCAGGACAGGGGGGGGGCAATCCATCACTGGACACACACTCACTCACACACACACACACACTATATGGGGCAATTTGGAGAGCTCAGTTGACCTTGATCCATGTTTTTGGACTGTGGAAGGAAACCGGAGAACCCGGAGGAAACCCACGCGGACACAGGGAGAACATCGAAACTCCACCCAGATTGGGATTCGAACCGGGAATCCTTAGTGCTAAGAGGAGAACATGCTAAACCACTAAGCCACCGTGCCTTAATAAATATAATTAATAATAATATGATAATATTTTGGGCGGCACGGTGGCTTAGTTTCCATGTTCTCCCCGTGTCTGCGTTGGTTTCCTCCGGGTTCTCCGGTTTCCTCCCACAGTCCAAAGACATGGATCAAGTCAATTGAGTTCTCCAAATTGCCCCATATCGAGTGTGTCTGTGTGAGTGTGTGTCCAGTGATAGATTGCCCCCCTGACCTGGGAGTATCTGCCCCCCCCCCACGACCCTAATAGAGGGTAAAGCAGAAGATAATGAATAGTGCTATTTTTTTAAATCTTTGTTTATGTAAATTTTAGTGTGACACCAAAAATATGGCACCTTAATTTCGTTATACCCGGTATGATGACAATAAAGATATTCTGATTGTGATTTAATACATGTCGTCACATTTGAATATTTTTGTATGGGGGGGGGGGGGTCGGCGTTTGATCACCTGAGGAAAGAGGGGCCGGTCGTCCTGTTTGAATTTCAGACAGTCGATGATGAGACGCTTCATGGATTTGGGGCAGTTACTGTACAGCTTGCTGAGGTCCGGAGACAGGTAACCTCGACCCACCATGAAGATGATCTGCGGGAGGGACGAGAGGCAGAGACGAAATGAATGACGTGAAGTAACACGTATGACGTCACAATAAGAGACAAAGCGTGACCCTGAGTCTGGAACGTTTTTTTTAGGTTTACACCTGTGATTATTATAAACTACAAAGAGCGCGCAGCGTCTCGGGGTCTCCGGGGTCACCTGGTCTCGGTTGTTGATGTTGGAGTACGGCAGCGTGCCGGACATCAGCTCGAACAGCACCACGCCGTAACCGTACACGTCCGACTGGAAGGTGTAAGGGTTCGGGTCCTGCATACGGATCACCTCCGGCGCCTTTGGGGTGGGAGGGGGACGACGACAATGATTACAAATTAACGTTCAATCACTAACGAGCTGATATTCATGACGTCATCGCTCACCATCCACAGTATGGAGCCGCTGGGCTGCTCCACCTGCTGCGAGCCGCTCCAGCGCGACTTCACCGTGGCCAAGCCGAAGTCCCCGATCTTCACCGTCCAGCCCTCATGCAGGAAGATATCTGGTGCACCGGTTAAGGAACCTCAAATAAAATGGGGATTATCGAGGACACTGCCACCTAGAGGTCGTCGGGTTGTTTTTCTATCTGCGGGGAGGATACTGTTGGACTTCAGGTCTCGGTGGATGATGTTCTTGGCGTGAAGGTAACTGTGTGTGTGTGTGTGTGGGGGGTGTTTAGATCAGATTAATTAATTAATTAAGCACCGAGGACGTTAATCGTGTTCAGTGTGAGGTGCGAGCACGTACTCCATGCCCTGCGCCGTCTGGCGAGCCACGTCGATGCGCCGCATGGTGTCGAATTTGGTCTCGGTGACGTGCAGGTGCCGGTACAGGCTGCTGCCCTCGCACCACTGCGTGATGATGGCGAAGTTCGGCTTCGTCATGAAGCCCATGAACAGCAGGATGTTGACGTGGCGCGTCTTCCTGTGAAACAGAAGGACGGACGGGGCGTGAGGACCTTGCCGCCGTGTCTCTGAGCCGAACGTCGGATGGTGAAACGCTCGGCACTCACCGCAGGACCTGCATCTCGTTCCTGAAGGCCTGCAGCTGCTCCGGCGTCGGCTCCGTCACCTTCAGGATTTTAATGGCCACGTCTCCGTGCCACTTGCCCTTGTAGACGGTCCCGAACGAGCCGGAGCCGATGCGCTTCTGAGTCGTGACTTGATTCGACGGTACTTCCCAGTAGTAGCTAGAGTCTCTGTAACGGTGCTGAAAAGAAAACGAACATGTTAAAGCTACAGAAACGGGATCATCTAAAGGAATCGTCTGTGATTCACAGAGAATTAAATCATTGAATCATTTAAAATCAGAAAAAAAAAACAACTGCCTTATTTAAAGTAATTATTTGGGATTGATCACCTACAGAAATTAAATAATCTAAGGGGACCATTAAAAACTCAAAGCAAGGGAATCAATTAGAGGCTAGCGAATCATGTGAGGGAATCATTTGGGAGCTAAAGGAGAAAAAAAAATGAATAAATAAATAAAACAACAACATACTTGACTTCAGTAAAAGTCTTACTTGGTTTTTCTTTCCTCCGTCGAGGGGGGGAGGTTTGCGCTCGGGGGGAGATTTGGGCGGCTTCCGGCCCGGCGAGCTGAGGTGTGGCGGACTGGTGGAGGGTTTGGGTGAAGATTCAGGTCCTGAGAGAGAGACTGTATGTTGACACATTAACACAATAAAGTTCTATGACACGACAAGAGATAAAGATTTAAACATGGGAGTGAAACACTCACCTATTGAGCTGTTAATTTTTAATGCTTCCTAAATGAGAATAAAGGAGAAGAGGAATGAATAAAACGATGATGTCATCGAATAATTAATATAAAGGGAATGTACTTCTGTATATAATCCACACAGGGCTTTATGTGGGGAGTTTGCTTCTCATATTGATGTGGCTTTGCTACCACTGACATTAAAATGACCAGCATTCACCCCATAAGTGCTGGGATAGGCTACAGCATCACTGTAACCACCCTGTTAAATCTTAATTGTGATCAGTAGCTTGAAAAACGAATGATTATCCAAACAGTGATAATGATAATAATAATACTGTATCTGCATTGAAATGAACCCTCCGTTAATGATTCAGTTCATTTTGAGTCACGAGTCATTTTAATATTATGAAGTGGTGAATATGAGAGTGTAGTCTGATGAGAATCACACACTCTCCAATGAATTAAAACAATAAAACATTAGTATACATGTGTGTGAGTGAGTGAGTGTGTATGAGAGACCTCGATGAGACCAGCTGCTCCAGGTCCAAGTGTACTGACCATGTGGACATTGGGGGTGGACGTGGAGCGGAGCCTCTGTAAGAGCTGACCATCAGCTCCAGGCATGGGGAAGTGAAATGATGGGGGCATCAGTGAACTAATCACACACACAATTATTTACATCATTTATTACGTTTTAAACACTGTACTCTTTAATATGTTTTATTGGTAATTGTTCAGAGGAGCGGGACGGGGGGACGACGGGGGGACACTTACCCTCCCAGAGGTTCAGGAGTTAACAGCACATCTCCAGGGTTCGGGTCAGGCTCGATTAATATGGGGGTCGGGGTGGGCTGAGGTTCGTCATCTCCCGAAAACCTGAAAACACACACGGAGCCGCCATTATGAACATGAGCTCACACACAGACACTGACGAAGGGCGAGAGAGAGAGAGAGGGAGAGAGACAGAGAGAGAGGACACAGCTCCAGTCTGATCTACTGCAGTATCCTTCATTCGTTTCATAACCACAGCAGGGTATTTATTTATTCTGTGGGGCCTATCCCTGCACCCACTCAGTGTTTATTATAATAAACGTCACTCGCACCGTGCGCCAGAACCTTCTCGTCTCCAACCTCACCGTCTGATGGTGTCCATGTCCAGGCAGACGGTGGGGACTTTACTGCTGCAGTGCTGATGGAACTTGTAGCCGCAGGTCTGACACCGGAATCCATGGAACAGGAACTTGTGGCAGAAATCACAGTACGCTAACTTAAAGAAGGTCTTACGGACCTGCAAAAAAAATAAAAAATTTTATATTCTAATCGTTAATTAACAATAAATATAAACATCTCACATACACGGCACGCTGGATTAGTGTTTAGCATGTTCTCCTCTCAGCGCTGGGGATTCCCGGTTCGAATCCCCATCTGGAGGGAGTTTCCATGTTCTCCCCATGTCCGTGTGGGTTTCCTCCGGGTTCTCCGGTTTCTTCCCACAGTCCAAAAACATGGATGAAGGTCGATTGAGTTCTCCAAATTGCCCCATATAGAGTGTGTCTGTGTGAGTGAGTGTGTGCCCAGCGATAGATTGGCGTCCTGTCCTGGGTCTATCTGCCCAGCGCCCGAGACGTTCTCCCCTGGATGGGCATGGGGAACCCCACCGCGACCCCAATAGAGGATAAAGCGAATGATGATGAATGGATGAATCTCACATACACAGTCATGAAGTTGGAGAAGAGCGGTGAGCAGTGATGGACATGGATTTATGATGATGATGTAAATACTCACAAAGTTGTGCATGGTGAGAGGGACGTCCTCCAAAACCTCCACCAGCAGCTCCTCCCCGACCAGCGGTGTGATGTCCGTGCTCCAGTCTGTAAGTCTTTTACGGCTGATCAAACAAATAAACACACAGAATTAAATCTCTACCAATTCATTATGATGTCATTAAATTCGGACGTCCCCGGTGTCTCACCCTTCGAGCAGACGGTAGACGGCGCAGCACTCTTGAGTCAGGCCGCGCACTTTTAGGGCTTTATCCAAACTGTCGTGGACCGTCTGTCCTGCGCGAACGTTCACCTGATGACATCACACACAGATCAATCGATTGATTTATTACAGACTCATACCTTTCAGCCTCTCACGGTATTTTAATATCATTGAGTCACATGATTCCTTAAGGATAAACTAGATGGCGCTCCAAACCCCTATTTAATACAGACACTGATTAAGAGGAAATTAAGTGCGGATCAGGACACAGCCGGACACACGGACACTCACCACTGTGCGCTGTTTGTTGGGGAGATACACACGTATGGTTCCTCCTCCTCGGGGTACATCCTCCGGGCTCGTCTCCCCAGACGAGGAGCAGGACGACGTGGAGGACATGGCGTCTCCGCGGGAAGAGCAGAGACGGAGGACGCGGCGCCGGACTTCACGGGAGAATGTGGATCAGAGAGGCGCCCTCACCTGGAGCCTGTGAGAACAACACAAAGAGGAACAAAAGCGCTGACAAATCCTGCTCTCAGCGGTAAAATAAAAGCCGTAGCCGTGGACACTAACGGCTTATTAACAGCCGGGCAGGGTGCAGGAGGATTCATTTAAAAAAATTAAAGAATCAAAGGATCAAAAGAATCATTTAAAGAATCAAATTGATTTGTTTCCTAATCTGAATCAGATTTATTTTTAGTGGGCTAAAAGATGTATATGGAAAAATGTATATTCTCTAAATTATAGACTTAAAGCTTTATAAATAATACTTCTAAATAAAGTTTAAACCGGCAAAAGTTGTGCTTAAGTGGGTTTCACTCAACACCTGCACTGATCTGAACACACGGAGTCGCCGGCGTTCAGTAAAAACACGCCATCCACGCCGCCGTGATGATGGATCCAACGTCAACAACGTGGCTGGTGAATAAAACGACGTCCGATTGGTTTACAGACCAAACAGTGAGACGTCTATTAGAGCTGTGGGTTAAAAAAAAAAAAAAAAAAAAAAAGAATTCTGCTCGACGTTTTCTTTACTTTCTTTTAATACAGAAAGCTCAGGTTGCAGCCTCCCTCTCTCTCAAAGGAAACAAAACCTTTAGTTTGCTTTAAAGTCTTTAATGTCGCGCTGAACTGAGATATGACTGAGAAACGGCTGAAGCACAAAGACCTCAATGAGGTTCCCGGAGTGAGCATGAGTATTAATCCTGAGATTATTATTGTAATGACTGATAAGATCTTCATATGAGAATGACGTATTAAACACTGTGTTTTACAAACTGCAGCTGGAGAAAAAGGTCCTTCATCTGCTTCCTACACATATCTGTGACCTCAACACAATCAGGAACCCAACGAACACCGAGCCGCTTAAGGGCTGCTCATCAGAACCTCATCAGAACCTCAGCTCCAACACGTTACCACCAGACTGATTTACCACTGAATGTGATGGAGGTGATTTTTTGGGAATTCCAGCTGAGACTTAGAGTGCCATATATGGGCATCATTAACAACACGCCAGTGTTCTATTTATTTACAAACTTTGGCCTGGACTGATAATTATTTAAAACAATGCTGTAATTAGTACATTGTTTATTATCCATTTATTATCTTCTGCTTTATCCTCTATTAGGGTTGCGGGGGGGGGTTCACCATGCCCATCCAGTGGAGAACGTTGGGCGCTGGGCAAATAGACCCAGGACAGGGCGCCAATCTATCGCTGGGCACACACTCACTCACACAGACACACTCTATATGGGGCAATTTGGAGAACTCCATTGACTTGATCCATGTTTTTGGACTGTGGGAGGAAACCAGAGAACCTGGAGGAAACCCACACGGACACGGGGAGAACATGGAAACTCCATCCAGATGGGGATTCGAACCGTGAATCCCTAGCGCTGAAAGGAGAACATGCTAAACCACTAAGCCACTGTGCTGCTTAGTACATTGTAAAATTACAGCTGTAAAGTTAAAAAATGATATCTGTACTCAAAAAAAATGTCTGTTATCTCCATCGTTCTAAAATATCACATCAAACTAATTAATCACATGGTATACTAATTAGTTCTCTGCATGTTCAATACAACAGGACGGTAAACGTTGTGCAGTCAGAGCACCAAACAGCTTCGAATGAGAGAAAACAACTGACGGTGTCTGCTGCACGGAGACAAAGATTTGTCATTTATTTCGTCACCCCTGCCGTTGTTCTCCCCACATTCATCTCCTATCAGGGTGCAGCTGTGATGTTTGTTCTCACACCCTCCATTACTCTGAAGCCGGCAGCAGTTGAGTGGGATATGACACGTACACACGGACTGGTCTGCCTGAGACTTTCAACATCTATTTATTTTTTTCCACCACGATCTCACTGATTCTAAATCAGAGACCCATTCAACAGCCACACAAGGCAGGATTTACAATCCACATCTACAACCTACATCACGCTGTCCGATCACGGTCTGACGTACCGAGGCCGTCATCCAAAAACTATTTTATACCTTTATACCGTAAATCTGCCAACACGCAGAGTACGAGAAGAGGTTCTGATGTTTACGGTGATGTCGCGATATTCCGTTTGTGTATCGTGTGATGGAGGACTGTTTATGCAACAGAAACATAACATTAAAAAAAGAACCTGCACAATTTTCACAAATCAACGTTTGATATTTAGTGTCTAAACATTGGTTTGTTGTGCTAGGAATTGAACGCTGTGCAGTAAGTAGTGAATGGGGGGACAAGTGATCCATTCCATGCACTTATACAGCTGAGGACTGTTCCAAACTCTGTCCATAAGACAGTATCACTAAGCAGTTTTAAGAAACTACTGAAGACGCATCTTTTTAACAAATACCTGGTGTAAAAAAAAAAGGGAGGGGGGCGCCGCATCAAATAATCAGGTTTGATGAATTTACAGTGTAGCTGGTTTTCTAGGGTTAGGGTCAGACTTGTAATGTTCTCATTTGTGAGTCGCTTTAAATAAAAGCATGTGCTAAATGAATAAATGTAAATGTAACCCTCAGAAATCACATCAGCGCAAAACAATATTTCATATTATTATTACATATTTCATACATATTTTTTATCGTTATTTTAAAATTTTACTTTTTTTTAATCTTTATTCATTTAACCTTATGTGGAGATGTCAGGAAAGAATGTCACGGCTGGCTGTACCATGTATATTTACACATGTGACAAATAAACCTGATCTGATTAGATAAGCAGGTACAGGTGTCCCAAAAACACAAAATCAAACCAATGAGTGTAACACTAATGTAAAAATCGGTCATCTGTGACGATTTTTGTGCGTAAAGTCAAAGTTATATTAATAAAAATAAGTAAAAAGTGCCATCTAAAGCTTCATTTATTACAAATGACAGAAATCACCTGTTGAATTTACAGCTGGGTTGGTTTTCTGCATAAATTATGACGTGTAATGTTCTCATTTGTAAGTCGCTTTGGATAAAAGCGTCTGATTAATGAATAAATGTAAATGTAATGACTTAACCCTGAGAAATCACTTCAGCGCAAAACAATATTTCATACTATTATTACATATTTCATACATATATATATTTTTATTTTTTAAATTTTTACTTTTTTTTTAATCTTTATTCATTTAACCTTATGTGGAGATGTCAGAAGAGAATGTCACGGCTGGCTGTACCATGTATATTTACACATGTGACAAATAAACCTGATCTGATCTGATTAGATAAGCAGGTACAGGTGTCCCAAAAACACAAAATCAAACCAGACTGTAACACTAATGTAAAAATCGGTTATCTGTGACGATTTTTGTGCGTAAAGTCAAAGTTATATCAATAAAAAAAAGCAAAAAGTTCCATCTAAAGCTTCATTTATTACGAATGACAGAACAGTCACCTGTTGCTTTTGACATGGATGTCGCGGTGTAAGGAGTCAGTAAATCACAGGCTTTACTTCATTTAAAATCTAATTAAAGGAGAAAGCGTTTAGTTGTGAAGCTTTTCTCGGAGCAGTTAGCGCTGACCTCAGAACAGTTACCTCTGACACGGTAGACTTACGGACAGCTACGCGATATGCAAAACTGGGTGAAGAATCCGGCTCGGTCCCAAACGGCGTCTGATACACTATATAGGCACACTCGCGTGCGACGTCCCCAGCGCTATACGTAGTGCACTACTCATCCGCGGGAAGCCGTTTGGGACGCGACCAGTGACAGATCATTCAGCAGCGATGGCTCGGCGCGCCTCGAACTAGTTTTAAATGCGCGCGTTGTAAATAAAAACCTCACGATTATGATTTAAATCGTGTTTATGTTTTAATAATAAAAGACTTTAAAACGAAAAGAAGTCCGGCGTCCCTGTGCTTCGCTAAAACGGCTAAAGCTAACGCATACTCACGTTAGCGCCTACTTTCCTCCTGCCTGACGGAGTTCACGCGTCGGGGACGAGGCGGCTCTTTAACTCGCCCACGACACGCGTGTGAACGCCACGGCTGAGGGGTTAAAGTTCCACGTCCACGGCGGACTTCTTGAGTTTCTGAAGTAAATACTCACCTGAGGCAGCGGCCATGTTGAATTCTCTCATAAGTCGGCTCGGCGAAAAGATCGCAAGGAAAGAGGAACACCCACAGCCCGGCCTCTGATTGGTGCTTGGCAACAATTCGCCGCGCCGATTGGCTCGTCCCGGGCTCGACGACGGGCCAATCGCGAGCTGGAGGGTGGACGCAAAGGTGATCAAAGCGGCCGACTCGAGATTTAAAGTCGGGAACAAAAATATTCAGCGAATCTCAGATTTACATCGACAACGACGGACAGCACCGACAATTAAAGACTTTGATGTTACACAAAAACACGAGACTTTATGTTAAACTCAGTACATTCAATAAAGTGCCATACAGCTCACTGATTGGTTGATCAAGTCAGTTGTCGCGGCCCAAACTTTTTTTTATCTTAAAAAATTATTATTTTAAGCTTTTATGCAACTGGATGAATTAATTCATTCATTATCTCCCGCTTTATCCTCTAGTAGGGTCGCGGTGGGGTTCCCCATGCCCATCCAGGGGAGAACGTTTCAGGCGCTGGGCAAATACACCCAGGACAGGGGGGCAACCTATCGCTGGACACACACTCACTCACACAGACACACTCTATATGGGGCAATTTGGAGAACTCAATTAACCTTGATCCATGTTTTTGGACTGTGGGAGGAAACCGGAGAACCCGGAGAAAACCCACGCGGACACGGGGAGAACATGGAAACTCCACCCAGATGGGGATTCGAACCAGGAATCCCCGGCGCTGAGAGGAGAACATGCTAAATCACTAAGCCACCGTGCCGCCCACACTTAAAGTCTTTAATATAAAAAAAAACATGAGAGTTTATATTAAACTCAGTACATTCAATAAAGTTACTTTTGTTATTTTTCTTAAAAAAGAATTATTTGAAGTTTTCATGCAGCTGGATGAATTAATTCTGTAATTCTCTCTCGTTGTACTTAACTTCTCTATAAATACTGTACATGTGTATATAAGTCCAGTTCATGTGTTCACCACAACTTATTTGTAATTTACGCTGCAAATAAAATATAATCACCTCCAGCTTTAACTTTGAAAAACTTACATTTTAAGTTCAGATATCCCAGATATTTGTTAGGAATGTTTACATGTTTTAGGTATTAAATAATCGCTGTACTGCTGTTTTGGTGTTTGTATTTTAACGTACAAAGTTGAAGCAGTGCCCTAAAAAGGAACAGAAATGTCACGACTGATTTTCACCCATACAGTTTTTATGAACTCAGTCAGTTCCCCTTTTTTCAGTTTTGATGTTCGACTTTGACATTTTCATGTCTTTTGGATTCAGTCGAATCCAAACTGATCAAACTGCACCAAATACCCCAAACCCAAACATGTAACTTTATTATAACTGGTTTTTAAACCCAGAGTTCAGATGCTGGATACGTTTGGTCGCCAACACGTCAACGCACAGATGTTGCCATGGCAACCTGGAATCCTGTTGCGGTTTAACCTTAAATGTTAATTAAATGTGTAGAACCTAAACGAACAAAATGAACTATAGCTTTCGATAAAGCATAACATATTCAAAATTGTAATTTATTTGTAGCACTAATTTTAACTGGCCCCTGTATAGTAACGTATTACGATTATCTCTGTTATAAAAAAAAAATAATAATAATAATAATAATAATAATAATAATAAATAATAATTTAGAGCAGCTTCCACTCCGTTTTATTTTAAATTATACTAATTAGTGAAGTTAATTTAGTTTAATTAGGTAAGAAGCAACCAAAACAAAAGAAAAACTCGACATGTTATGATGGACTTTTTTTTAAGTGTTAAATAATAATTTGGTAATTGTCCCCTACATTAGTGCCCTACGTGTAGCGTGTCGGACCAGCGTGACAGGCCCTTTTAAGGCGCCCTCTCTTTAGCGTTTGCAGCCGTTTGGGACCGAGCCCGCGGCGTCACCCGCAGTGGGAGCCTGATGGAGGATGTCTCTGTGCGGGCAGGAGGCCACGAACCAGCTGCTCCGACACGTTTACCGCTCCGGTTCCTCCGCCAGGTCGGTACACGCTCCCAGAACCTCACATTAATCCAAACTTCAGTCTTTAAAAGCAGAAGTTTAAATAGTTTGGAGGGGGGGGGGGTCTGCAAACTACGTATGCTGTTTTCTACAGTTAGCTTAGCTACCGATGCTAACACAAATACACGAATTAATACTGTACAGTTTCATCAATATTTCATAATAATGCAGTTTTTAATTTGTTTCTAATTTAAATTGCTGAGTTATTATAGATTGCTTCCTTATGCATCGTATGGCAGAATATATTACTTTAGGAAGTCCTGTTTGTTTCTAATGAACTGCACTATTTACCAAAATAAAACTATAAACACGTGCACAATATGAAATATAAAAGGCATAATTAATAATACAGGCCCCAAAGGTAATCTTTTATTATATTTGATAACGTACAATATGCATACTGATTACACTGTGCACTGTATAAGGTGCAGAAATCCACCCATCCATTATCTTCCACTTCATCCTCTATTAGGGTCGTGGGGGGTGGGGTGGGGTGGGGTTCCCCATGCCCATCCAGGGGAGAACGTTTCGGGCGCTGGGCAGATACAACCAGGACAGGACGCCAATCTATCACTGGAGACACACTCACTCACACACACACACTCTGTATGGGGCAATTTGGAGAACTCAATTGAGCTTGATCCATGTTTTTGGACTGTGGGACGAAACCGGAAAACCCGGAGGAAACTCACGCGGACACAGGGAGAACATGGAAACTCCACCCAGATGAGGATTTGACCTGGGAATCCCTAGTGCTGAGAGGAGAACATGCTAACTAAACCTAAATTGCACTATTTACTAATATAAAAGCATAAAGAGGTGCACGGTATGAAAAATAAAAGGCGTCTTTAATAATAAGTTAACCTAAAGCTTATCTTTTATGATATTTGATTATGTACAATATGCATACTGATTACACTGTGAACTATGTAAGGTGCAGAAACCTTGTGCCCTAAAACTGTCAGGGGGATGAATTTTTGTACATTGTGTAATTTAATACGTTCATACTTTTTGTAGATTCATTAAGCCCACAGTGATGAGTATTTATGACCGAGCTTGTCATCACATTCGGTTAAAGTGAGCTTGACTTGTTGTGTGCTGCAGGAATAAGATGATGAAGAACTGGGGTTTGATCGGGGGCGTGGTTGCGGCGTTGGCAGCGGGGGTGTACGTACTATGGGGACCCACGGCAGACCGCAAGAAGAGGAGGAAAGGTATGGACGTTCTTGTGCACGTGAGGATCGATGCTGCACTGCACGATGCTCTGACTGTGTGTGTGTGTGTGTGTGTGTGTGTGTGTGTGTGTGTGTGGTGGCAGGGATGGTACCAGGGCTGCTGAACCTGGGAAACACCTGCTTCCTCAACGCCCTGCTGCAGGGCCTGGCTGCATGTCCCTCTTTTATCAGCTGGCTCCAACAGGTCAGCAACCAGTCCCTGGCTGAAGAAAGACGGGTCTCCACAACCCTGCTGCAGCTTCTGACGGGTACTGATGTGTAACCTCTGTTGTTCTTCACATAGGCTTTATAAAGATTAAACTTTTACTACAAAATACTCTGGCACACTCAGGTTTATCCTGCTGTCTGATATTTGAATTTACTGATATTAATAACACTCATTCATTCATTCATTATCTTCCTCTTTATCCTATATTAGGGTCGAGGGGGGAGAGTTCCCCATGCCAATCCAGGGGAGAACGTTTCGGGCGCTGGGCAGTTAGACCCAGGACAGGACGCCAATCCATCACTGGGCACACACTCACTCACACAGACACTTACACTATATGGGGCAATTTGGAGAATTCAATTGACTTGATCCATGTTTTTGGACTGTGGGATTAAACCGGAGAACCCAGAGGAAACCCACGCGGACACGGGGAGAACATGGAAACTCCACCCAGATGGGGATTCGAACCGGAAATCCCTAGTGCTGAGAGGAGAACATGCTAAACCACTAAGCCACCGTGCCGCCTGATATTTTTTATTTATTTTATATATATTTTTGGTTTCACATTTTAATTTCTTGAGGTATTCCCTATACCTGGTGGTGAATCATGTTTACACTCACACAGCGGTACCTCTACATTTTTTTTTTTATATCCTGTTGATGTGACCGTTTGCTCTGCCTCCTCCTGCAGCTCTGTCCTCCCCGGACCCCGAGGAGGAGGACGTGTTGGACGCTGGATGTCTGATTGAAGCTCTGCGGCTCTACAGGTGGCACATCAGCTCTTTTGAGGAGCAGGTGAGTTTAGAAGCGGAATCGCGTCCCTCGTCATTCTAATGACTTATTGATCGGAATTGTCTTCAGCGTCACTTTGTGGACATTGCTTCCGTCCTCAGGATGCTCACGAGCTCTTCCATGTCCTGACGTCGTCCCTGGATGAGGAGCGCGACCGGCAGCCCCGAGTCGCTCACCTGTTCGACATGGAGACTCTAGAGGTGAAGCTTTCAGTAACATACAAAGATTATCCAACATGAATAATAAGGATTGGTTATAAAGTGCTGACGTCATGCTGTGATGCTGCAGAAATCAGAGGAGTCCAGGGATCGGTCCATCAGCTGTCGGAGTCGAGGTGAGGGTCATCACAGTAATAAAGTGTTTACAATACTGTATGTTAACACCATTTACTCATTAAACACCTTAAACAGGCGTTAAATAAGGGTTTCTGAGCAGCGGGTTATTCATTCATTCATTATCTCCCACTTTATCCTCTATTAGGGTCGCGGGGTATCCCCATGCCCATCCAGGGGAGAACGTTTCAGGCGCTGGGCAGATAGACCCAGGACAGGACGCCAATCCATCACTGAACACACACACACACACTCTATATGGGGCAATTTGGAGAATTCAATTGACTTGATCCATGTTTTTGGACTGTGGGAAGAAACCGGAGAACCCGGAGGAAATCCACGCAGACACGGGGAGGAAATGGAAACTCCACCCAGATGGGGATTCGAACCGGGAATCCCTAGAGCTGAGAGGAGAACATACTAAACCACTAAGCCTCCGTGCTGCCACAGCGGGTTATATTTTATTAATTGACGTGTGTAAATATGTCACTCAGCATGAAAATAAAAATAAAACTTTATTAACATCAGTCTGATGGCTTCATGTTCCTGTAACATAGATCTGCATTTAAATGTGAAATACGAACAATAGAAGCCACTAAAATATAACTTAAAGCTGCAGTGTGTAACTTTTTTTTTGTTCATTCAGGGCCTCTGCACCCCATCTCGAGCCTGTGGAGGATGCAGCACCCCTTTCACGGACGTCTGACCAGCTACATGGCCTGTAAACGCTGCGAGCGGCAGGTACCACCTCCACCATCCTCCCTAAATATTAACATACGACTTTAAATAAAGACGTTTTATATATATATAGATAGCGGAGGTCATTTTTGTACCTCCAGGTTAGATTTGATTGTTTAAACATTTAAAGTGCCACCTTCCAAACTTAAGCCCTTAAGCATTTGTCCTTAAAGAGCTGCACACCGGCGGCACGGTGGCTTAGTGGTTTAGCATGTTCTCCTCTCAGCTCTAGGGATTCCTGGTTTGAATCCCCATCTGAGTGGAGTTTCCATGTCCTCCCTGTGTCTGCGTGGGTTTCCTCTGGGTTCTCCGGTTTCCTCCCACAGTCTAAAAACATAGATCAAGTCAATTGAGTTCTTCAAATTGCCCCATATAGAGTGTGTCTGTGTAAGTTTGTGCCCAGCGATGGATTGCCCCCCCCTGTCCTGGGTGTATCTGCCCAGCGCCCGAAACGTTCTCCCCTGGATGGGCATGGGGAACCCCCCCCCCCGCGACCCTAATAGAGGATAAAGTGGAAGATAATGAATGAATGAGCTGCACTCCTCCTCCCTCCCCCCGAGAGCTCCTCTCTGTCCCTTTTTTCTTCCGCACAGCAGGTGGGTCAGTCACTGCCCCGAGTTACATCAAACCCGAGGCGTCTGATCTGTTATGTTAATTTACGGCGACGTGCTGAAGTTAACCTTCGTCTCCCCCGCGCTCAGAATCCTAATCTGATTCAGGAAACGGGTTTCGCTTCCTGTTTTTCTCCAAACATAAACACTAACGGCATCATCGTGAATAATGATCTGACGTAAGCTACGTTTCTGAGGATCTCAGCGTTCTGTAGGAGCAGCCTGGATCTGTCCATCATGAGAGGACCGACGGGAACGGATTAGATTTTAATCCCAAACTGCAGCAGGATG
>JAFMOD010000728.1:161678-178764 GCA_019802435.1 Corydoras maculifer
TCGTCTCCCCCGCGCTCAGAATCCTAATCTGATTCAGGAAACGGGTTTCGCTTCCTGTTTTTCTCCAAACATAAACACTAACGGCATCATCGTGAATAATGATCTGACGTAAGCTACGTTTCTGAGGATCTCAGCGTTCTGTAGGAGCAGCCTGGATCTGTCCATCATGAGAGGACCGACGGGAACGGATTAGATTTTAATCCCAAACTGCAGCAGGATGCAACTCTCCTTCAGTTCCTCAAGTTTCTCTGTTTTTTATTTTCAGAGTCCGACTCGCTTTGATTCGTTCGACAGCCTCTCGCTGACCATTCCTGCCGTTCAGTGGGTGAGAGAACCTTATACACCTTCTACTCTCTCTCTCTGTGTGTTTGTGTGATCGTGTGTCTGTGTGTGTGTCAGTCGCTGGGCTATGGAGCTGAACAATGTGCCTCTGTTGTTCAGGGCCGGCCGCTGACTCTGGATCAGTGTCTTCAGCATTTCATTTCCTCTGAAACGATTAAAGAGGTGGAGTGTGAGAACTGCACCGAGGTATTCATCCATTATCTTCCGCTTTATCCTCTATTAGGGTCGTGGGGGGGCTTCCCCATGCCCATCCAGGGGAGAACGCTTCGGGCGCTGGGCAGATACACCCAGGACAGGGCGCCAATCTATCACTGGACACACACTCACTCACACACACACACACACTTTATATGGGGCAATTTGGAGAACTCACTTGACTTGAGCCATGTTTTTGGACTGTGGGAGGAAACCGGAGAACCCGGCGGAAACCCGCGCGGACACGGGGAGGACATGGAAACTCCACCCAGATGGGGATTCGAACTGGGAATCCCTAGTGCTGAGAGGAGAACATGCTAAACCACTAAGCCACCAAGGTAAAGTCTTTATAAACACAATGTTAACGTGATGAATTACTCAGATCGGTGTGTTTCAGTAATATAAGTGTGTATAACATCAAAGATCAGATCACATGGTTTAGATCGGGATCAGGGATCCATTACAGAACCCCCCCCCCCATACAGCTCTGTAGTGTCTCTATAGCAAAATATAAAGTTATATTACAGTGTTTTCCTACATTTAGTTTTTATTGCTGAGCTTTAATTTATTCTTACATTGTTCTCCTTTAAGTGTGTGTGTGTGTGTGTGTGTGTGTTTCTACACAGAGACATGCTGCGGGTTTGGTGAATGGAGGCACACTGGAGAGTCAGAGGACGACGTTTGTGAAGCAGCTTAAACTGGGGAAGGTGAGTATGGTTCTAGTTTAAAAGCTTTAGATATCTGAACGTTCTAAACGGCTGCTGATCCGTCTGTTTGACGTGTTGGACGGGTTCTTAGATGGTTAAGCAGCTTTTACAGGTTCTCTTGCTTCTCAGCAGCAGTTTGGTAATTTAACTCTTAACTGGAACTTTTGAAGGTTAGAGTTCTGTAGGAATGTCTGCTGCTACTGTGGGAGAAGTTTAGAGAAGCAGCCTGTATAACAAGTGTTAATGCACATGTGTATTATCTTCAG
The DNA here is from genome assembly GCA_019802435.1 of Corydoras maculifer. Classification (NCBI taxonomy): domain Eukaryota; kingdom Metazoa; phylum Chordata; class Actinopteri; order Siluriformes; family Callichthyidae; genus Corydoras; species Corydoras maculifer. Next base: position 163,189 of record JAFMOD010000728.1, read on the forward strand.
GTGTTTATTACATACACACATACATACACACATACATACATACAAAGTAAAGGTATTTGCCTTTAGAACCACAGTTTAAGTGTGTGTGTGTTTCTGACAGCTTCCGCAATGTTTATGCATCCACCTGCAAAGACTCACCTGGTCTCCAGAGGGCGCCCCCATCAAGAGGCATGAGCATGTGCAGTTCTCAGAGTACCTGAGCATGGACCGTTACAAACACTGCAGCTCTGCGCAGAGACCTCAGAGACCCCGCAGAACCAAAACTCCCGCTGCGGGTGAACCGCCTGAGCCGAACCTGCTCGTTAACGGAGTCGGTGAGGAATCGAATTCTCCCTCTGAACTGAATCAGATCATTATAAACGTTAAGACTCCAGATCTTAGTTTAAAGTCTCTGCCTCTGTAAGATGATTTTAAATAATGAAGTGTTGTGTGTTCACACATCAACATAAATACTAAATAACATCAGCAAACACCGGAATACTTTAGTGCAAGCCTTTATGTTTGTGTTGCTATGGCAACATCACACCTGAGCTTGTACTCTTATTCTGAATATGAGCATCGAGAAGATTGTGTTATTGCAATAGAGATTTTTTTTTTTTAATTTAAAGGTCCAGAACATCACAACAATAACAAACCGGTGTCAAACGGAAGCCACTCCTCCATCTTTATTCGTCCTCCATCACTGAGTCCTCAGCTCGACCTCACCTTCGACTACAGGTCAGTGAAACGGACACGCGTGTCCGAGTAAAACTCATTCATTCATTATCTTCCGTTTTATCCTCTATTAGGGTCGCGGGGGGGGGGTTCCCCATGCCCATCCAGGGGAGAACGTTTCAGGCGCTGGGCAGATACACCCAGGACAGGATGCCAATCCATCACTGGGCAACCACTCACTCACACAGACACACTCTATATGGGGCAATTTGGAGAATTCAGTTGCGCCTTTGACTCCATTGACCTTGATCCATGTTTTTGGACTGTGGAAGTAAACCGGAGAGCCCGGAGGAAACCCACGCGGACATGGGGAGAACATGGAAACTCCACCCAGATGGGGATTCGAACCGGGAATCCCTAGCGCTGAGAGGAGAACATGCTAAACCACTAAGCCACCGTGCCGCCATTCAGAGTAAAACTAATACGTTTATTCGTTATTAGTTTAATATTAACCCGTTCTCCGTTCCCGCAGCTCTTCAGAGTACCTGTTCCGCCTGACGGCGCTGCTGGTGCACCACGGCGACACGCACTCCGGCCACTTCGTGACGTATCGGCGCAGCCCGGCGCCCCTGAGCCCGCAGTGGCTTTGGATTTCGGATGAGGCGGTGCGCAAAGCCAGTCTGCAGGAGGTCCTGTCCTCCAGCGCCTACCTGCTGTTCTATGAGCGCATGCGTAAGTGAACCACCGCGATGTGACGGCTGCTGGATCAGTTAAGGTCATCGGACCGGTGGCGAGTGTAAGAACCGCGTATCCGTGCAGGACCCGGCCGCTGCGGTGTGGTCATCATCCACGGCGGTCATTCACAGTGAGGATGGAGCTCTGCGCAGAAGATGGAGTTGTTGATTTAATGTCCAGTTTACAGAGTATAAGCTAAATGAAGCATCAGGTCCGAACGCTCGTACGGTCTGAACTGAGATCTGATTCTGATCTGGGCTTTCGACTCGGAGCGGCTCAGAGAACCGGAACCTTTCAGTCTGAACTGCTGCAGTTCTTTCAACCGATCAGGTTCAGGGTCAGCACATTTATACTGAATTATTTATTCACACTTCTAATCATACTCTTCAAAGAGTTTGCCCCCTTACTTACCCCCCCACACCCAGGTGAGTGACATAATTATATGTAAGTGTTAATGGGTTAATACATCTTTATGGGGTAAATATTTTTTTGAAGTATTTTTTTTTCATTTCCCATTTATTTAATTTCATTACATTCCCTTTGAAAAAATTTAAAAACATCTGTGCGTCGTGTGTTACGCACACATTCACATAATACTGTATTTGATTCGGGATTTGGTCAGTGCTTGAGCTTTGACCTGCACTGTGACGACATACATGCATCATGGACAGTGTTCTTGTGATGAACCAATCAGAGGGGAGTCTGTAGATGACACGATTCTGAATCTGCATCAATAATAAGCTTCTATATTTTCCAGTATTGATTTATGTACAATAATAATTTATAAAACCATATTCTCATGTTGGACATCTTCAATGTTCTTAAATCATTAAAAGCAGATGTGATTGGCTACAGCACCACCTAGTGTTCTAACTGCATTTTACATGACCAAACGTTCCCCCCTTGTTTTGGATGAGACATTAGAGTATCATGAGCTTCCATCTTTGTGGAGTCAGTTTAGGGAAGGTCCTTTCCCGTGCACATTCATTTGGTTTGAACGACCCGTAAAGAGTCCAGTCCTCAAGCGTCTAAACAAACGTCTAAACACGTTCGACAGCAGTCGCCTATTTACACAAACTCACTCCAAATCCCTGAGGAACGTCTGTCCCGATGAATGGCTTTTTAAAAAACACCCAACACAGCTGGCATGTTCAGAAGTTTAAAGCTGCAATATGTAACTAAATCCGCTAGAGGGCGTTTTGAAAACGGTGGGGTCAGCAGTGATAAAGATAAAGTAAGTATGTTTGCTGCTGTTTTAGAATAAATAAAATCCTGATTTGCGGTTTAAAGTGTCGGCTTAATTGTGGTGCAGCTATTAAAATGATATATATCTTGTGATGTCACAACTTTGGGGATTGTTGGAGCACAGCTCTTAACCCATTAAGGATGATGATTCTGAATAGAGTAGTTTTAACAGAGCTGTTTTCTTTTGCTCTTTTTGGTTCCTAACGAGGTTTACAGTTTAAACGCCGTCACACTGCAGTGGGAGACCCGGGTTGGAGTTCTGAGCTCTGCCACTGGATTGGCAGAGAGCTTTAAGACTTCATAACTGGAAATTAGTGGTCAGCTCATTCCAGGAGGGTCCTCAGTGGGTGGAGCAGTGAGGGGGATCATTTAGAAGGGAATTGGGAGAAGCGGTGGACGTGTCCACCAATGGGAACTGGTTATGAAGAAGTTTGGGAGACTTTTGGTTGCTATTTAAATTCTCAGTGTTACATACTGCAGCTTCAATCTTGGAAATTGCTCTGATTACTTTCTCATAGATTGGATTCAGGATTATTGCGCTGTTATTTAAGATGGCAGCAAATGTGAACAGGATTTAGTTCTGTGTGTAAATAATGCAGATTTATTAAAGCATCCAGCTCTTGATTCTGACTCGGTGTTCACGCCGCCTTCTCCGTTTCTCTGCAAAATGAATTCATATGAACTCTGATGCTTTGGGTTTCAGTAAAGCTGATGTGGGGGTCAGTTCTGAGTTAAATCTAATTGTGAGTGTGTAGCTGATAATTTATTCTTCTCATTAAATGCTGCTAATAATTTAAACCCTGTGTGAATGTTAAAATGTGGGGTGATTGATCTGGAGCATCGGTCTCAGTCCTTCATTCTGATATTATAACGGTTTCTGTTTCTCGTGTTATTTCTGAATGACTTTCTGAGTGTGTGTTTTTGTGTGTTTGTGTTTGTTCCTGTTTTTTTGGTATTTCTGTTTGCTTCCTCGTGCCAAATCTGTTTGCACCTTGCAACAGCGTAAAGCTGTCGGGAGTTTCAGAGGCTAAAGAAACCAAAGTCATGTTTAAAGGCGGTGTGTGTCGTGTGTTCAGTACACACCGATTCAGACGCTGTTTTATGCTTTTTACTGCATTTGTGCAGAGATTCTGTTTTCTGATGAACCTCTGAGCGCGGGGCAGAATGAAGCCAGAATGTTTTCTCAAATGTAAATGAATACATTTTTGAATTGTTAAGACTGAGGTGCTTTACTGTGATGTTTCCAGACATGAGGTTTGGTTTGTTCTTACCTGAGCAGGTAAGCAGAAGCTGTGTGACGGTAATGCATGAACGCATTCAGTGTATTGAAACAGAAGCAAGAAAAAAAAAAGAAAAGTTCTTATGAGCTGCTTTTAATCTTTACATGTCCCTCTCTCTCTCTCTCTGCCCTCAGTTTAATGTTAATCTAAAGGTTTTTTAAAAAAAATAAACTAAAAAATCATTCAAATTCATCCAAATTCAGTTTGATTTTGAGACAATGGACTGATTGCTGCATTTTTAACTTAATTTTAGCTTTTAGACTTTTATAAGACTGGAGCTACAATGCTAACAATCCATCCATCTATTATCTTCCGCTTCATCCTCTATTGGGGTCGTGGGGGGGGGGGTGTTCCCCATGCCCATCCAGGTTACTCCATCACTGGACACACACTCACTCACTCACACAGACTTACACACTCTATATGGGGCAATTTGGAGAATTCAATTGACCTTGATCCATGTTTTTTGGATTATGGGAAGAACCCGGAGGAACCCCACGCGGACATGGGAAGAACATGGAAACTCCACCCAGATTGGGATTCGAACCTGGAATCCCCAGCGCTGAGAGGAGAACATGCTAAACCACTAAACCACCATGCTAACAATACAATAGATATTTTAATCACACTATAGTTTTATGGACTGCTTTTATTTTATTGGCGTAAATAAAAAATCATTAAATAAACGTAATAACCTTAAATCTAAACCAGCGGCTTCCGTTTGAATAGTTTTATTTCATAAATTAACGGAATGTTAACGGTTAGCAAAACGAAATACGACGAACATTTTAATCTTTAATTTAATTCTAAAAACTTAAAATCTAAAAACATTGAGCGTACGATTTAAACTAGTAATCTAACCAAAATGTTTTTAAACCTAAAACTCGATGTAGAACGTTTATTGTTAATTAAAATTGAACTACATTTCCCATGATGCTCAGTTCATTAAACCAGTCAAACTGAAACGCTAATTTACGGCGCTGGAATGAGAGAATTGTTGCGTTTTTTACTCTAATTAATTAAATTAATGAATATATTTTAAATCGTTGACAGATTTTAGATTTATATGAAACGTTTTGTTTGCGTGCTTTTGAAGCCTGCACAAACTGACCACGCCGAGCCAATCAGCCAATCAGAGGCCGCGGAAAGCAGGAAGTTCGCTCACCTCTGATTCACGTGTGCTCTCTGTGCAGCTGTGCAGCAGGTCAGGGACATTGTAATAATTGGGATGTCGACGCGGACGGTGGGTGTTCCTGTGCGGGACGCGGCTCTGCTGTCCAGGCTGCTGCAGCAGTACCTGAACCTGCTGAAGAAATACCCCATCCTCACCAAATCTGCCACCAGGTCAGTGAACCTGCCGATCCGGGGGTCAGGTCACTGACCACTGCTGCGGTCGTCCGAAACGAAGCGTTACGTCCTCACTCAGATTAATGACTCTTCATGGTTCTGGTCCTCAGCGCGGTCCTGTCCGCTCTGGGGAACCTGCTCTCTCAGACGGTGGAGGTGCAGAAGACATCCGGGACGGAGCTGGACCTGCAGGGACCCCTGCGATTCGCTGTCTACGGGTGAGCAGGGCCGTTTTTAGGGTTTAGAGACATCAGGGGATCCCTTATTGCCCCTCTGTCCTCTTTAAAAATTGCCCTTTCATGAGGGTATTCATCCATTTTTTAAACTGTTGTTACATCCATTTAGTTTGAACATTTGTAGTTATTTATTCATTATCTTCCACTTTATCCTCTATTAGACTCGCGGCGGGGGGGGGGGGGTCTCCATGCTTATCCAGGGGAGAACGTTTTGGGTGCTGGGCAGATACACCCAGGACAGGACGCCAATCCATCGCTGGGCACACACTCACTCACACACACATACTCTATATGGGGCAATTTGGAGAACTCAATTGACCTTGATCCATGTTTTTGGACTGTGGGAAACCGGAGAACCCGGAGGAAACCCACGCGGACACGGGGAGGACATGCAAACTCCACCCAGATGGGGATTCGAACCGGGAATCCCTAGAGCTGAGAGGAGAACATGCTAAACCACTAAGCCACTGTGCCGCCATATATATATATAAATATACATTTCTCTAACTTAAGAAAACACAGTGAGCATTGAGCTTTCATACGATTTCACAATGATTCTCACATTAAAACACCCGACTCTATAATTAAACAGAACGGACATGCTTTACCGCTTTACCGATTGGTTGACACTCAAACAGCCCGCCTCTCCCCCCGAAAACAGACAGCACAGCCGTCCAATGGCAGATTATAAAACATGCGTCTCAAAACTGCAGTCTGACTTTCAATAACAATGCGGGACAACGTCTCAGTTTGCGGGACGCCTGAAAAGGAACGAAATTGAGGGACTGTCCCGCACAAAGCGGGACATCTGGACACCCTAGCTAGTGTTTCCCGGTCCGAATCCCCATCTGGATGGCGTTTCCATGTCCTCCCCGTGTCCGCGTGGGTTTCCTCCAGGTTCTCCGGTTTCCTCCCACAGTCATGGATCAAGGTCAATTGAGTTCTTCAAATTGCCCCATATAGAGTGTGTATGTATGAATGAGTGAGTGTGTGTCCAGTGATAGATTGCCCCCCCTGTCCTGTGTGTATGTGCACAGTGCCCAAAACATTCTCCCCTGGATGGGCATGGGGAACCCCCCACGACACTAATAGAGGACAAAGCAGAAGATAATGGATGGATTGTGACTGGTGTGTGTGTGTGTGTGTGTGTGTGTGTGTGTGTGTGTGTGTGTGTTCAGGTTGGTTATCACAGGACCCATCAGTCATTATTTTTACCAGCTGTTGGAGATGTGCTTTCCTGCCTCCGCTCCATACTCCACACTCAAACGTCTGCTGCTAGAGAGACTGGTCTTCGCGCCGGCCTTCCTCCTCCTCTTCTTCGCAGTGATGAACGCTTTAGAGGTAAATAACACATCAGTGTATGTTCCACAGGGGGTTACAATTGACCTCGGGTTGTGTTTAAATTAAAACAACTGAAGGTATACACACACTTAACCATCACATTTTAAAACCGTGTTATTATTATTAATTAGAAGTTTGATTAATTTCAGGGGTTTGTATCAGGATGCAGATCACAGCTCCGGTTAACTGCTTTAAACGATGAGCGCGAAAACTGGACACTGCTTTAAAGCTTTTATCACCTTTAATCGTGTTAATCAGGGAGATTATCTCCTGTGATCTCTGCAGGGTAAACGGGTCACTGATCTACAGGATAAATTAAAAAGCCGATACTGGCCTGCGCTGAAGATGAACTGGAAGGTCTGGACACCGTTTCAGTTCATCAACATTAACTACATACCTGTACAGGTGAGCCGCCGTGGAAACGATTTCATTTTGATTTCTGAAAAGTCTTACAAATCTCTCCACCAACAGACACTGAACCATAAACCATAAACCTCATGTTTTTATCAAACTGTCTTAGTTTTGTGGCACGGTGGCTTAGTGGTTGAGCATGTTCTCCTCTCAGAGCTAGGGATTCCTGGTTCGAATCCCCATCTGGGTGGAGTTTCCATGTTCTCCCCGTGTTTGCGTGGGTTTCCTCCGGGTTCTCCGATTTCCTCCCACAGTCCAAAAACAGGGATAAAGTCAATTGAATTCTCCAAATTGCCCCATATAGAGTGTGTGTGTGCCCAGTGATAGATTGGCGTCCTGTCCTGGGTGTGTCTGCCCAGCGCCTGAAACGTTCTCCCCTGGATGGGCATGGGGAACCCCCCTGCGACCCTAATATAGGATAAAGTGGAAGATAATGAATGGATGAATGTCTTAGTTCTGTTTAAAGTTTTTACCCTCAGAGTTCCTCCAACACTAGTGTTGGCTTTTTGTTCGGTCAGTAGAGGTCGCTATTTCAGCAGGTAATGAGGATCCTGCAGTACAGATCTTCTCTTAAATGCTCCTCCAGGCTGGAACTTCTCCAAGTCTCCCAACCCTGCTGTGTTAGAGCCACTCGAGTGTAATCTTTATCTCGTGTGGATTCAGATTTCTGTTTTGGGTTCTTCTCTGAGCATTAACGCTGTTTCAGAATGGAGGAACGTGATCTCTGAAAGCTGAGACGTTAACATGTGTAAAAGACCAGGATTCAGACGCAGCTCTGATTCTTTCTTCGACCCTCTTCTCTCTCTCTCTGCAGTTTCGGGTTCTCTTCGCCAACATGGTGGCCTTGTTCTGGAACGCCTACCTCACCTCGGTCAGGAACTGAACCCAGATTCAGCGTAGCTCAGGACAAATGGGTCAAAACTAATAAATCCAGTGCCTTCAAATGACTCTGTATTAGCAGCAGGTACTAACAGACTTAAACTTCTTAAGTTTAGGACGGTCATCTTCCAAATGTACGAAAGTCAACCCGTCCACTGCGGGAAACAAACTTTACCACATTCTAACATTCTCACAGATGATATACAGTGAAGGATATTTGAAGAATTTTGTTGTAAATCCATATGTTTTCGTTAGATGGTGTTCAAATCCTGACCCTTTAAATAGATAATTAAAATAACGACCCAAATGTCTGCATACGACTGTTAACTGTGAGTTTTAACACTGCTCTGATCAGTTTGAACACTTTAAGCCACTGCAGCGAAAATATCTAAAACATTAATAATATAAGAGTTTTAGGTTTAAAACTGTCTCTGTGAATGAATCAATTTAGAATACCTATTATTAGGAACCATGATTCATTATGATGTCATAACATCCATTATGAGGACTAACACGTTACACACACACAAGCTTTTATCATTTCACATTCTAAATCGGGCCTGAATTCAATAATAAAGATAAATTATTACTTAATACTTTTGTTTAAATAGTTGATATCTAAAACTCTATTAAATTGTTCTAATTATGAAACTTTTCCAGAAAATCTGAGAATTACAGCTGCACAGAATCCTGAGCTCAACGTTTAGAGCTAAAGATTTTTAGGGGATGATTCTCGCGCACCCCTTCTGAGGCTCCTCACAGGACACAGTGAGTGTGACGGGTCACAGTGAAGCTGAACTTTGGTTCAATGTTGGAACAGTTCTGTGAATTTTACATTGGAACGTTTGGTTAATGGAACTACAATCCTGTGAGTTCACACCTGAGGTTCCTGATACTGCAATTTAAACTCTGAATTATGTAAGTCAGAATCACATTCAGTTTAAGAAGATAGTCTTTAGCACTGTTTTAATTTATAATCATGTTACATTCAACTTTAGTGCAATTAAATTCACTGTGCCCGCAATAATCGTGAAGGTTTTATATTTTCTTTAATGTTTTTAGCACTTTTCACGTTTTTAAACCCAAAAGCATGTGTTCTGCAGTATCGAAATCGGACAGTAGATGTCGCTGTTGTAACAATAGTAAGGGATTCCCAGGCCTGTGGCGTGAGGACGGTGTGCAGTTTGAGAGGCTGCTATTTAGCAGACACGTTTAGTAAAGATGAAGATGGAAGAGTTTAGTGGTAAGAAAAAAACATTAATAAGAAGAAGCAGGTTGAATTAGTTTGTGGCTCTGTTCCAGTAAATGAGAACCACGGCTGCTGAAAAAGCCTTTATTTATTCTTTCTGAGGTTTGTGGAAATAAGCTCAGGTGTTGTGAGTTGTCTTGAAACTCACTGGTGGTATTTTTGCCTGCTTTTAATCATTTAATCACAATACATATTTTTGTACAGTATACATCAACAATATTAACATGCAGTCCAATTTTTTTTAAAGTGTTAAAAAAAAAAAACACTAACACTGTTGAGAGTTCAATCAGATGTCTGTGGTCGGAGCAGGTGGATTCGCTACTCGGAACGACGTAGTCGGGGCGGGGATTTGTTGCCAATAAAGTTTATTTTAGCCACACACACACAGTTCAACAGTACTTCGGGAACATAACATTAATGGGTGAACACAGGGGCTGCGGAGCGGGGGTCTGACTTCACGGCGTGTTTCAATCCGCAGGAACGCACAGGGTGGAGTGTGGCTAAACAGGCAACGGCAGCAGGACGGTGCACTGCAACATACAGTCATAAACACAGACCCAAAAGGGCGAGGCGAAAACAGGGCGAGGCAAAACAGGGCGAGTCGAAAACAGGGCGAGGCGAGAACAGGGCGAGGCGAGAACAGGGGCGAGGCGAAACAGGGTCGTGGTGAAAACAGGACGAGGCGAGAACAGGGTCGAGGCGAAAACAGGGCAAGGTGCAACAGGGTCGAGGCGAAACAGAGCGAGGCGAAATCAGGGCAAGGTGCAACAGGGTCGAGGCGAAAGAGGGTCGAGGCGAAAACAGGGTCGAGGCGAAAACAGGGTCGAGGCGAAACAGAGCGAGGCGAAAACAGGGCGAGGCGAAAACAGGGGCGGGGCGAAAACAGGGTCGAGGCGAAACAGAGCGAGGCGAAAACATGGCAAGGTGCAACAGGGTCGAGGCGAAAACAGGGTCGAGGCGCAACAGGGCGAGGCGCAACAGGGGCGAGGCGCAACAGGGTCGAGGCGAAACAGAGCGAGGCGAAAACAGGGCGAGGCGAAAACAGGGGCGAGGCGAAAACAGGGGCGAGGCGAAAACAGGGTCGAGGCGAAACAGAGCGAGGCGAAAACATGGCAATGTGCAACAGGGTCGAGGCGAAAACAGGACGAGGCAAAAACAGGGCGAGGCGCAACAGGGGCGAGGCGCAACAGGGTCGAGGCGAAAACAGGGCGAGGCGCAACAGGGTCGAGGCGAGAACAGGGTCGAGGCGAGAACAGGGTCGAGGCGAGAACAGGGCGAGGCGAAAACAAGGCGAGACGAAAACAGGACGAGGCGGAGAACCGGAGACAAGGGGTGTGGGCTAGAGTGGACGAGGCGTAGCGAGGGTAGGTGCACAAAGCAAGACCATCTAGCCCAGAGTGACGGGAGTGAGCTGCTTAAATAGGGAACAATGATCGGGGAAACCAGGTGTGCATAATTACAGGGACGTGAACACATAGACCAACCCACACCATGTGACCAAACCAAACCGGGACAGGAACTACACACAACACGTGACCATAACAAAGCATGAAAAAGACCTACACACAATACGTGACAATAACAAAGCATACAGGGGCGTGGAGACCAGACTAAATAAGGGGCGGAGCTACCCAGGGAGCATCACCCCTCCGTGACCGACAGTCAACAGTCTGATGTTATAAACATTAATTTGAGGTTAAACTTTCACAGTTTCCTGATCTGAAATGTTGTTAAAAGACCACAGATCCAGTTTTATTGGGTCACACAGCTCCATATCACGCGGCTTCATGAGTCAGATCACTTTTTCCTCCAGCTCTCTGCTTCTCTTCCTCCACCTCCCTCAATTGTCCGTAAAACCTCTCAGACACGTCGTTATCTTAGCTCTCTCTCTAATACACTTTTTGCTGACTCGGTTACATCAATAAGTTCTCAACCCTTAACACAACACTGCATCCAGCACATTCTGCTCCACCTTGGCTTCCTGTCTAGATCTGGTCCGTCCAATATATATATAGATATTGATGGCTCCAAAATCTCTTCAACCGACTCGGTCCGTAACCGTGGTTTTATAACGTTCTCTCATTTGTCAGTTCCATCCATCTATCCAACCATTATCTTCCACTTTATCCTCTATTAGGGTCGTGGGGGGGGGTTCCCCATGCCCATCCAGTGGGGAACGTTTCGGGCGCTGGGCAGATAGACCCAGGACAGGACGCCAATCTATAGCTGGGAACACACTCACTCACACAGACACACTCTATATGGGGCAATTTGGAGAACTCAATTGACTTGATCCATGTTTTTGGACTGTGGGAGGAAACCGGAGAACCCGGAGGAAACCGGAGAACCCGGAGGAAACCCACGCAGACACGGGGAGAACATGGACACTCCACCCAGATGGGAATCCCTAGCGCTGAGAGGCGAACCTGCTAAACCACTAAGCAACCGTGCCACCCCTGTAAATAGTGACCTTGCATTTATGACAGTATAATACAGAAATGTTAATATTAGTGTCTATTAATGTGACCCAAAGTGAAACTCTGACAGTAATGATCATGTTGGTTCATAAGTTTTGTTTGAATCTTCTCGCTTCTCTTGTCGTCTCTCCTAAAAAAAAGTATTCACAAAGAATAATTAATGTTATAAATAAAGATGATTTATTTATTAATTTATAGCCTGTATAAGTGAATTCTTTACTGGTGTGCATTACTTTTGAAACTATATTATATTATTTATATATTAGTGTATATTAAAGTCTCTTACTAGATCTCTTTCTGAACAGCAAAACATCACAATCTGTAACAAGTTAAAGAGCAAACCCAACATGAGATTTAAAATCACAGATGCTACTTATTCGTAATTACACTTATTAGTTGTACTTTTTACTTACAGACTTTCTTTTTCCTCTAGAAGATTTGTCTGAAAGACATTAAGAACATACTATTATTGGACGGTTTTGTACAAGACGATGGATATTCAAATAATTAAAATCAAAACTACTTTTAGAACAAAACAAGACCATCAGCAATATATGTAATGCATCTTTTTGTTTTGTATAGCTGGAAATATGTAAAATACTTATTTAGTGGTCCTTAAATGTTCTAAAAAAAAGTTATTTTTATGACTTTATGTACACTCCTGTTTTTCTTACCAGATTTGTAAATCTTGTACAAAGCAGCAAAAAAATAGAGCATCAGTAAAGCAAATATGAATACACCAAAGATGAGAATTGGGTGTAAATTTTGGTTAATGTTTCCACCTGAAATGACAAAAGAGGTTAGGTATTTATTTACTTTTAAATGTTTGGATTGAACTTTTAAAACTATAGTGTCGTTTTTCCACCTGTTTTTTTATTTTTAATTGTCAGCATCAGTTCCTCCTTTAAGCTGCAGTGTTGGATCACACAGGTGTAATTGTTCTTCTGCAGATCTTCAGGTGAGACTCTCAGAATGATTCTTTTTTGGAAGCTTCCATCCTGATTCGGTATCGGCCCTCTGAGATCCACATTTCTTTTCACTTTCTTACCATCTTTCTGCCAGGTGAGGTTGACTGCTCTGGGGAAGAAGCCTGTAGCATGACACACCAGATCTGAAGAAGAGGTGTGCTGCTGCTGGAACACCTGAACCTCAGGAGGAACTGTGGAGACACAGAATCGCAAACAATCACATCATCATCAAACAACCGCAAAACATCTCTCCAATGTCAAGACATGTGGTCTAAACCTGATTAATCTCAGTTAAAACTTTATATTTAGTTTTTAAATCATACAGGTATGAATATCAGTGCTGAACCCTGTGTGTGCGAGCAGCAGGTTCAGTTACAGTAATATCATCAGACTCTACCTTTCCTCTCTAGAGTCTCTCTGCTGTAGCTTATGTAATTCTTTAGCCCCTCAATGCAGGTTTGCTCCAGATAAAACTTCTGTTCATTATTATATCCATCAGACTCCCACTTGTGTTTAATTATCACAGCTTTATCATTAGCTGCAGTCCAGGTAGTGGTGTTCAGATCCAGACTGATAAAATCTTCTCCATCATAACCAAACTGATCATGTCCTCTAGTGGAGCCGACATCATCCAGTTCACAGCCATACGTCCTCTGCAGAGTGTGAATACCTGAATATGCACACAAGCACTAATTACACATCATATAGGGAAGAAAATATCCTCCCACTAAAAAAGTGGCTGGCAAGCATTGTTTTTTTTATCTTAAAAGTAATTAATAGTTTGTTTGCCACATAATAAAGACAGCCTACATCACGCATACGAGCAATTAAGTATTTCCAGTAAATGTACTAGCAGGTTAATGAACTTAAAGAAAGTAAACACAGAAAAAAAGTTGTCCTCTCTATAATAATAAAACCTGTGTGTAACTTACCTGCGGAGTGATTAAACAATTCCATTACTGTAGATAAGAGATTTTTCAGTTCTCCCTCATCCACCCAAACTTGTATTGTCTGTTTCCTGAAGTACGGATCATCACTGTTATTCTGCATCCACCTTGATTTTGGGAGCATCTTTCCACTGCTGCTGTTATAGGACACAAATATCTCTCCATTCAGCAAACCTACTGCCGTAAAACCTAGGAAAGCTGTCCCTTTTGTGACTGCAGTGTAGAGATACTGTAAAGAATAAGATTCTGTAAAAATATAAAGTACAGTAAGCCATATTAGAGTTTGGAAACAATTCAATTAGTAAATGTGATCTGTATATAAACACCGAACGATGGAGTCACCGTCAGCTGTTTGTGCTTCTAAACTCTCTGTTTGTTTGAGGGAGATATCCCCAGTATCGGGGTAAAGTTACCGTAATAACTGTATGTTGGCGGTAAAGAGCAGCTTCTCAGCTTTCATAAAACGTCTGCATTTTTCTGAAGGCGCAAACTGTCTCATAGTTACGGTATTTCAATGCAAAACCTCGTTAAAACCGTCTTATCTGCGACGGACTCGTAAAACAGATTCATGCTTCTCTGCAGAAGCTCAGATTCGTTTATTCAAAAAAGTCATTTTATCCAATATAACTAATGAATGATCAAACTAAATAAATGTAACAACAGTTTGAAAAATAGATAAATACCCTCATGAAAGGGCAATTTTTAAAGAGGACAGAGGGGGGAATAAGGGATCTGGGCTAAAGCCCCTGATGTTTCAAAACCCTAAAAACGCTCCTGCCATCCATGCAATCCATGTTTACAGTTTATTGCCCTGTATATCGTCTGTTGCACTGTTCCCTCGTTTGTGTGACGTAATGAGGGGCGGAGCCCGGGAAGAGGAAGACCTGCGGAGCGCGTGCTGTTCGGAGCCAAACGCGGATTCTGAACTGTCATAACGGATCATTATTACTAATAATATTAATGAGTGACTGTTCGCTTTGTGAAAACTGAGATACAGAAAATCCAGATACAGATAGACTGTAGTTTTTAAACTTACGCTCCGGGAAGCGAGGAGCAGGCACGCGCTATGTGGAGACCACGTTTCTCAACGCCAATACTGGAGGACAGTCATGGTTTCCAAGGCAACCGGCGAGAGAAGTTTTAAAGTTTTTTAACTGTGATTTTATTTTATTGGATTTGTAAACACACGCGTGGATTTATGAAGGTAAGTATTTTAAAGTATGTGATTTGTGTTGCATTTGGAAGGGGTTGGTACACCGAGTACGCTGATAGTTTATAAAAAAGATAGATTATATATATATATATATATATATATATATATATATATATATATATATATATATATATATATATATATATATATATATTCATTCATTCATTAGCTTCCGCTTATCCTCTATTAGGGTCGCGGTGGGGTTCCCCATGCCCATCCATGGGAGAGCGTCTCGGGCGCTGGGCTAATAGACCCAAGACAGGGCGCCAATCCATCGCTGGGCACACACTCACTCACACAAACACACTCTATATGGGGCAATTTTGAGAATTCAATTGACTTGATCCATGTTTTTGGACTGTGGGAGGAAACCGGAGAACCCGGAGGAAACCCACGCAGACACGGGGAGAACATGGAAACTCCACCCAGATGGGGATTCGAACCGGGAATCCCTAGCGCTGAGAGGCGAACGTGCTAAACCACTAAGCCACCGTGCCGCCATATATATATATATATATATATATATATATATATATATATATATATATATATATATATATATATATATATATATATATATATATATATATATAT
>JAFMOD010000729.1:13594-24934 GCA_019802435.1 Corydoras maculifer
GTTTTCTCTTTGGTGTTTGGTGACTCTGTTATTTTATTTATTTTTGCATTGGCAGTCATCAGTGGTTGATTACTGCCGTTGAGCTCAGACTCAGTAATCAATATGTGGTCTGGTCTTTTACTTGTTGAGTGACCATCAGATCGTTGTGTTTGCGTGTCCTCAGACAGATGACTGGATAGTGTTGGTGATGTTGATATTTCTCCTGTGCTTTGTGGCTGAGTTCCCGTATCATCAAGTAACATTGTGTTCGTAGATGATTTAAGAGAACTAACAGTACTTGTACCAGAATCTGATTGTGCTGTTGGATCATTGGTTGTATTTTCCAGTGGAGGGTGAGGTGTTGTAGATTCCACTGGTCTCGCTTTTGCGGGTTTGACTGTTGTCACATAACTTTTGGACAAGTTTGCTTCTGTGGATGTGGATGTTGTGTTGGTTGGGCTTTGGTCTGCTCTACATGTAGTGACTGAAAAGTATTACAAATTTATCATGAATGATTTAACTTCAGTTTATATTTGTGGATTTGCTGTAATTCTTTGTTAAATGCTGGATAATTATTTACCTGTTAAACACACCAGTGTTACCAAGCTGATGAAATTCATTTTCTTCTATTATTTCATACCTATGATGAAGAAGGAAACATTTTAAACATAAGGTTGCAGTGTTTATATTGATGCCTATTCTAATGTTTTTTTATGTTAAAACTAGAAAAGAAATACAATTCATACAGATTAAAATTTAGATCTGTTTCACTCTAGTAATCTTGACCTTTAGGTTTTGTTTGTGGTTTTATCTCCGTATTGAGGATGATTCTTTAAACAGCTGTTCGTTAGGAAGACTTTTGTGCATTTCTTTTTTTTTTTTTTTTTTTTACCAGTTTAGGTCACAGATCTTCAGCTCCAGATTCCTTTCATTCCATTTGCTAGATAAATACCTTTCTTATGTTCAACTGCATCACCATATTGTCACATCACTAAATCACAAAGCCCGTGAAACTAATCAAAAGAACCTCCCTCAAGATCTGGAGCAGAGAGCATTTTGAGAATTCAGTTGTTTTGTTTTATAGTATTTTAAGTCTAAAAATAGTTTTTGGTTAGTTTTTATGATTTGGACTTTGCAGATTGGACCTTAAAATGCAGTATCATTACTGCATTAAAGTCAGCACTGATGAAGGATTAAAGGATGGGTCCTAATTCTTAAAGGGGACTAATGAGGTATTAAGAGGAACAGATGGACTAGAGTTTGAAACTGTGGAACTACAAACATCATCCAATGATTTGGTTAAATACTTCTGGGCATAAAAAGCTTGATGTAATGCGATGATTCTAACAATAAATCTCTGGCCAGAAAATGACTAGTAAAAAATACCAAGGCATTTAAAACCTTACGCTATCTTCAACGTTTAAGACTTGTAGGTCAACATGATCAAACCTACTTGATTGACCTTTTTTCAAAAAAACAAAAAACAAATAAAATGCATCCGGAAGATATTTTGAAAAAAAAAAACAATTTTATCTTCATCTACAAGGAAACTACATTAAAAAAAAAATAATCCGTAGATGCTCAGATGGAACCCTGACCTTTGCCCTGTACTTATTTTCAGATTTTCAGGACGTTGATCAAGAGTAAATAAAATTTTAATACCTGGTGTTAAAGCTGATTTTCAATTTTACCGAATCCCTTACTTTTCTGTTGCTATGGGCTCATTTGAGGATACTTATATTCATTAAGGATCATAAAATAAACCGAAACCATTCATATCAGAACAGATGATCAATACTAAATTCTGTTGAAGTTTTTCTGTCATTCCTGCAGTAATTTAGAGATTTTCAACTAATAACTTATTCATCAGTCACTTCGGATGACATGTCTGTGCACCTTTCTGCACTGCCTACATTTTTACCCACAATTACAAAATAGTTTGCACCTAATTTACGCAACAGATTGTTTGTGACTGAGTGAATATACATTAAATCTAAATAAAGTTTAGATAACCAAAAAGGATTTTATGGTTCTCCATCACACAGTTTTCTGTTTACATTCATAATAAGGCTGAAAATGTTTTACAGAAGATTACAGTTCACTACGCATATTGTGCTTTACCTTATATAATGCACAATCCCAGTTCAGCTCAATTTCAATAAAGGAATCCACTTATTACCCACCGTCATTCTAATAAACAGCCAGCAGAGATAAATATTGCCAAAGTAGAAAGAATTTTCTGATAAGACCTTCCACCCAAAACACACCGTGTCTGTTAATCACTTGGCAATCACTTGTTTGAACTGCTACACCGACAATCACATTATAAATCAAATTTTCATTTTCAGGTCTTATTTACATATCTAATATCTGTCTATAAAGCCTTAAACAATAAAATGGGTTCTGCAAATGTTATGAGAAAAATAAAAAATGAATCATATACCGCATTTGTCCCAAACAATTCCTGCATGAATTTAGAAAGCATTTCTGTTAAACTCCAGCGAAGATTAAAGTAAATCATGCTGTGCCACACGCCAACTTTATTTACTTCGCAAAAGAAATTCTAAAAATATATTTTAATATCTTGACATATTACATATTTGTATGATTGTTTTTGCCCGAAACAAAACACTTGAGGGTGGTACACTTTTAACAGATCACAGATCATCTCAGGCGCTGTGTCTCTGAAACTTTATGCTGTTCTTTTCTGCAGAATTAACCATTAATGACCTGAGTAATAATGTAAATAATACATATTTTTTCCAATTCACCCAACAAATCCTTGAAAAGGATAAGAAAACTGGAGTTAAAACAGAGTAAGCCCACTCAGACACAGGGAGGACATGCATGCACTTTGCGCTTGCCCCACTAGGAACTGAAAACAGGACCATTTTCCTACAAAGCAGAAGTGTCTGTTATGCATCAGACATTTTTCTAACATCACTTTATGGCCAAGGCAAGGCTCTGTGTAAGTGTTGTACCTGTACATGTTTGCAAATAACCAACGCTCTGGCACTGATGCATCCATACCATGCATGATGTTGGCTTTTGCACCTTTTACTGCTAATACTGATGGGGTCTTTGTCTCTTAAGGCAGACATGACATTTGTTTTCCTAAAAACAGTCTAAGATGTTAATTAATTTGTCTGTCTGTTTTTCAGACCATCTGATAAAATCAGATTCAGAAAACACAGGATTTCATACAGGATTTGAAGTGAAGCGTTTTATGTTCTGCTTGACACAGCAGTAAACTGTAAAAGTAAAGGTTATTTCTTCATTCCTCACAAATCTTTGCACAAAGTGGTAGGTCAGGTCTCTTTTTGCTTATACAGACTCAGTAATGAGACCCTCAGTAACGATACACTATATAGACAAAAGTATTGGGACAGAAATTATACCTACGTTATAAGACATTTGATTTTAAACTGTCTCCTACTTTTGCATCTAAAGTTCAAGTTTATTTTTTTATTTATTATAAATTTTTGGATATTGTTTTGAAGCAGCTTCACAGTGTTTTAGGCCCGGACCCCCAAAGAGCAAGACAAAGTGACTGGCAGGGAAAAACCATGGTGGATAATAGCTTCCTCTCTAATGGAAATTCTTTCTATTAGATTCTGTAGTGTGTAGGAATTTTGGCCTGGTTTATTAAAAAATTATCATCATGCCTTTATAGATTTTACTTTGTACTTTGGGACACGGAAATACTAAAACACAAAATGACTTTCCTCAAAATATTCCCACAAAGTCAGAAATGTAAAATTGTGCAACGACTAATATCTATTACTAATCCCTGCTTAGCTTTGGTCCACACAAGGACTTTCTTCTTTTAAAAATAAAACAAATACTTGGCATTCCTCTTGCCAGTGTTCCTTTGGTTTGTTCTTTGGGGTTTCATCTAAAAACACTGTAAAGCTGCCTTAAGATGATACACTACAGTAAAAAAGTTCAATATAAATAAACTGATTTTACACCACTGTGGTAATGGAACTGAATTAATAATAATAATAATAATAATAATAATAATAATAATAATAATAATAATAATAATAATTATTAAATCAATAAATACGGTTTAGGTATTGACAGATATACCTCTGTAGAGCAGTTACAAATTCAACAGCTTACAAATAGCAGAAAAATAAACAATTGAGGATAAACAAAATTATGATTTGCAGAAGTCCCCTTGTACTCACCCTTTTGCAAGTGAATGGAAATAAAGGAATGAATTCTAATAAGTTAATAAATTAATGGATGAATAAATCCTTGTTTTTTTTCTACTCAGCTGCTACTTTTCTTCTTGTACTTTACTCAGTAAAAGGAAACCTTCAAAAGATGCCTTCATTAGCTAACTGATACTATTCACCTCTCTAGACGATCAATATACTGGAGGTGTGGCCATCGATGAGTACATTTAAATAATTTTTAAATTCCCTCCCACTTTACTTTTTTTAAAGGTGAGATTTCATTGTGTGATTCCTTTGTGTTGGTATGTTATGTGTGGGCAAAGCTAGTTGTCTTAGGAATTTTCTCTCTTGCAATGTCTATTCAGAGGAAATTCTTTTCTATTGTTGTGCTTTGCAGTGTGTTGTACTAAGAGCCGATGAAACACTTCAGCAAACGCCGGCGGTACTGGTTGAGAGACATATAAAGGCTTATTGGTGAGGGTTGTGTAAACATGTTCTGCAGGATGCATAATTTGCTTTTGTCTTTTGAACTCTGTGTTTCTGTGAATTTCCATTAATAGATTTGACATTTGCAACCTGTTATAAACGTCTCATGTGTTCATAAGCCTCCTTTTTTTTTTTTTTTTTTTTTTCACAGATCACCACACCTACACTTACAGCAATCTCCAGCACTTGGGCTCACTCAGGGTTTTTTTTTCATCCTTCGTTTTAAACAAAGTTAAATGAACTGACTGCTCACATGAGCTCCCTAAGCTTTAGTTAACTGCTTTAATTAAATACATTACATAAATTTAATTGAATACAATACATAAAAAAAAAATTAAGAGCACCTGTCAAATCAATGTTGAAGTAATTATTATTATTACTATTTTTATTTCCACAATGTACAAATTATTCACAGAATAGTGTAGTTTGACAAAATTGAGACTAAATTTCAATAATAGAATTCAGAAAGGTTTTTCCTCAAAACTTTCTTCACTTTCACCCTTCTGTCCAAGTTCACTCGGGTTTAAGTCTGGAGGTGTGAGTGTAATTACCACCATGTTCAGGTCTTCTAAGTTAGTATTGCATGGAGCTTTAAAATGCTGTGAGTGCCATTTTTATTCACCAGAATGTTTTTCCATAAAGAAAGAGATATTTGGTTGATTGAGCTTGTGGTTAAGGAACCAGTTTTGTGACCTGAAAGTTCCTGGTTCGATTCCTGGTCCCACCAAGTGCCATGGCTGAAGTGCCCTTGGGCAAGGCACCTGACCCCAGTGGCTCCCTGGCGCCATATTCAAGGCTGCCCACCACTCCCAGCACGTGTGCTCCCTTCAGCAGTGTGTGTATGTGTGTGTTTCACTGCATGGATGGGTTGAATGTTTAAATGTGAATGACTAATTCCTCTGTGTGTAGCACAGTAGGCAAAATAAATCACTATTACTTTAAATACTTGCCACTATTCTCGATTTTACAAAACTTTTGTGTTTTTATAGTTTTAAGTTTTGTTTTCACTTCAAAATACCCCCCCCCCCAACCGACACAGAGAAGATGTCTAAGAAAGATTATTTAACACACCTTTCATGTGATTTCTGACATGTACATGATGTGTAATTATGGATAATGTATAATTATTATGTAATAGGAGTCAGTGTGATCGGGACACAGCCAGTATTAAAATGAGAATGCAAAAGACCATCATCAGTAAGTCAACCCTGCACCACCTTCATGAGAAAACTGCCTTGAATGCATTTCTCACCAAAACCAGAACTCATCCAAGAATGGACCTTCTATATATATATATATATATATATATATATATATATATATATATATATATATATATATATATATATATTATAGCCTGACTGCAGGTCCATAAAAACTTAGTTGGGTAGGTTTGATGTAAAAGAACTTGACTGACCCATATAGAGGCTTGGCTCTAACACCTATAGGATAAACTAGAACTAAAATTATGAGCCAAGTCTTTTCATCCAAAAATGGTCTTCTGAATAAAGGGGCAAAAATCAGCCAGAAAAAATCCCCTTCTCCCTGAAAGCAGTATGAGAATAAATACAAACCCCATGGAATGATATCTTTAAGACTGATAAAAACAACATGACCTTAAACACTCTTGTCAACTGTAAAGCCCGGTGGTGTAGGGGTGCTGATTTGAAAACGTGTTGAAATGCATTAGCTTTTTGTTTTGATTGTGCTTAGAAGCTAAACAACTGATGTCCAATACTTAGTATAGTATTCACACAATAAAACTCTGACCTGAATGTGAGAACACTGAGTCACTGCTACTGACAAATGAATTAATTTATTTAACATGACAAGCTGAACAATCATTTAACAAACACAGGACGTATCATATGCATTACTGATCCACACACTGAATCACTGAAGCAGAAAGATTTGTTTGTCAGGCTGTTTACCTGTTTACCTGTATGTCAGTCATTTATAGTGATTCACTAAGCCACACTGAAGTGATTCCTTTGTTGTATTAAATAATATAATGATACCCCTCAACCAATAGGCTCAGATATGAGTAATTTGTGGAGTGATTCTTAACACGACTGAATTATGTATTTACTGACCAAATTAAACTCAAGTAATTCTGAACAGTTCACCACTTCATCTTTTCACACACTGAACTATCCATCCACCCATTATCTTCCACTTTATCCTTTACTACATTTGGTAAAAAAAAAAATTGGGCATTTTTGGTTCCATATGCCCATCCAGGGGAGAATGTCTTGGGCACTGGGCAGATACACCCAGGACAAGACACCAATCTATCGCTGGGCGCACACTCACACACTCAGACATAAACAAACACACTTTATATGGGGCAATTTAGAGCATTCATTCATTCATTCATTATCTCCCGCTTTATCCTCTATTAGGGTTGCGGTGGGGTTCCCCATGCCCATCCAGGGGAGAACTTCTCGGGTGCTGGGCAGATAGACCCAGGACAGGGTGCCAATTCATCGCTGGACGCAATTTAGAGCATTCAATTAAATTTGATCCATGTTTTTGGACTGTGGGAGGAAACCGGAGAACCCGGATAAAACCCACGTGGACACGGGGAGAACATGGAAACTCCACCCAGATTGGCATTAGAACCGGGAGTCCCTAGTGCTGAGAAGAGAACCTGCTAACCATTAAACCACCGTGCCGCCCTACCCTGAACTAGTCAGGCTCAAATTCAGTCCCTAGTTCAGCCGAGTTCATTCAGTGAATCATAATACCTTACAGTCTGATGAATTGATTTACAGATATAAACTCAAGTTGAACAAGATAAAAGGCATTCGGATTCAAATGATTTACTGAGATGAAAACTGACATGCTTGTCAGAAACCGGTGACTGGGTCAAATGAACTAAACAAACTGAAAACATACCAATTCAGAAAAGAGTGAATTGTGGGTTAAAACAATTATTTAATGAGACAAATAATTTAGGTGATTTTGATCCACTGTGTGTTTGAGTACATGAAGTAATGTCATGGTTACTAATGTTTATCTTGGTTACTGTGTGAAAATGTTTATCATTCATTGCATATATATTAATCTCTCCATCTCTCAGCTGTTTCTGTAAGGGGTTGCTACAGCAAGAAGATTCAGATATTTGATTTAGGTCAGTCAACTATAGGATGCCCTTCCTGACATCACTTTCTGGGGGGCTAGAACTTTGAATGCACTGATATCTACATTCTCAATGGCTGGGATAATTAAGTGTTTTTAACTTACCTATAAGCTTGCCTTTGGAATGTGGGAGGGGATCTGGAGACCCTAGAAGACATATATTCAGACATGTGAAGGACATACAAAAAGAACCTGAGGTTTCTCCACATAAGAATCAAAACCAGGAGCTACTTGGCGTAAGGCAGAGCTGATAAATGGCATGCCATCATGCTTCATAAGTACAGTAGAGATATGTCCGATAGAATTGTAATAAAGCATAACTTTGATTCACTGCTTTGAAGAAGAGAAAAAACTTTTATTAAGCCGACCTGAAGCTGACTCATGGACTGAGGAAGTCAGTCACCTGCTGAAAGATAAAGGAATTCAGAGGACCATTGTGTTTATCTCCACCCAGATGATGCATTCAAAGGAATTTATTATCAGTAAAACCCTGAACAAATGTATTTTTAAAATTGTATTTCAATTGATGCAAAGTGGCCCTAACATTCATTCATTCATTCATTATCTTCCGCTTATCCTCTATTAGGGTCGCGGTGGGGTTCCCCATGCCCATCCAGGGGAGAACGTCTCGGGCGCTAGGCAGATAGACCCAGGACAGGGCGCCAATCCATCGCTGGGCACACACTCACTCACACAGACACACTCTATAGGGGGCAATTTTGAGAATTCAATTAACTTGATCCATGTTTTTGGACTGTGGGAGAATACCAGAGAACCCGGAAGAAACCCACGCAGACACGGGGAGAACATGGAAACTCCACCCAGATGGGGATTCGAACCGGGAATCCCTAGCGCTGAAAGGCGAACGTGCTAACCACTAAGCCACCGTGCCGCGTGGCACTAACAAACACTAAAAAAAAAGATTTTTCATTATTTCCTCATTAATCAGAATGTGTACTTAACTATGGACGCATCCATGGACCAAGTTTCCTTATTCAGTTTGATCATTCGGCCCTGTTGGGTCTTTGATTAAGGTCATGAACACTGAATTGCTCAGACTTTATGATGTCATTCTGACGGCCCTGCTCTGTTCAGTCTCATTTAAAGTGTGAATTTCATTCATTCCTCTGTTTTATAAATTTTCATTTCATTTATCTCTTTTATAAATTTATTAAAACAAATACTATTTTGAGAATCTTTGCGAAAAGAAGTGACTTTGTAATAAAGAGAACTTTATTGGCTGAGATATTTTAAGTTCTGTTTGAGGATTTGTACTTACCAACTGAGACAACATGTCAATCTGGAACTCCATTGTTGTCTTGTCTCTGTAATTTATTAAATTAAAACATTACATGAAATTTAACACACACTATAAACTCAGACGTATAATGAGTTTCAGTCGATGATTTAGGGAAGTTAAACTATGCCTTCCTATCACATCAGCTCTGACCTGAATCCCATGTGATGCTGTAAACCCAGTCCTCTGTCACCAACTTCTTGTGTAACTGCATCTACACAGCTTCACCGACATCAAACTGCTGCAGTTACATGGAATACTGAACTACTGAATTCAAGTGTTTTATTCAGTTTAGAAAATCAAGCTCATTCCATGCATTTTGGACAACTGTATGCTCCCAACATAATCAGAACAGATTGGGGAAGGCCTGTCTCTGTCTAGTATTGAGTGGAGCAGTAAGTTTGGTGTGGAAGATTATAATTGAACTGATCTCAAACCTCAACAAACATCAGTGGGATTAACTGGGACAGAGATTGAGCCAGAGCCTCTTGTCCAACAACCTCACAAATGCCAGCAGCTACACTACAAAATATTGTGGGAAAACCATTCAAGTGCAGTGGAAATTGTTAGAGCTGTGAAATGTCCCAATACATTTGTCCTTTTTGTACATTTAACTGTGCTCATGTTAGGTCTATTCCACATTCACTCAAAATATAAAAATCCTTCTTTGATGTAACGTAAGGCAAGCTACCTTGATGCTAAAGTTCAGGTTTGCAGTACTAGAAAATCTAGCAAGTGCTTCAGAAGCAGCCCCACCAAGGAATGAGATCGGTCCTGTACAGAAGCTAATGCTTTGCCATCAGTCTTTTACTTTTGACATCTATTCTTCAGAAACAAAAGAATAATATGACAAGTGTGACAATCATCTGTGCATCTTTATTTTGATTTGTTGTTGCTGTAGAAAGCCTTTCATCGTTGTGTGTTTGAGCATCTGCGCTCGAAGTCAAGTATCAAAAACAATGTTATAAAACATTTGTAAATACACTTTATGTCTTGATTAGTTAATGATAAGGATCACAATGTATATGATATAAATGCATTGTTTATTTACCTGACGGTGAAAATCAAGTAGGGTCATCTTTCTGAAAATAGTTAAGAAAATGAAATACTACAGTGATGTTAAGATGGCAATATAAATGTAAAATGTTCCAGATTATATTGATATTTATCTATAAATTAATTTGTAATGAACTTGCACATTTTTGTGTGTGTGTGTGTGGGGGGGGGGCAAGAGAGACAGCCTAGAGGACCAAATGCATTATGGTGTTATTGCAACAGCACATTCTTTATGCGACATCTAGACGTCAGAAGTTCTTTCCAATTGGGTCCCTTTGTTCTATCTTCAGTGTTCACGTCACAAAGCCTTCGTGGGAAACGTCTTCATCATTCTTTCATTGGCTTTTAAAAAATGTTTCTTCTTGTTGTTGCTTTGTTTGAGTAAAACCCATAGAGTTATTTTTTTTGGTTGTTACATGCTGTGGGGTTCCAAACGGGTGGAGTCTTGCTGCTAGGGGGCAACTAGGCAGGCTGTCGTTCCTCAGTGACGGACTGTTTTTGTCATTAATGCATCACAGTACCCGACGAACTGATTTTACAAACTGATTTTTTTTTTTGCTGCACTGCTTCCTTGATTAGGGGTTTTGTCATCTGCATATGATATTCACCAAGATTATGAATTTATGAATTTCATTTCTATTTTCTATTTTCTACAAGATTATTTATTTATTATTACAACAATAATACATTGGCTAGTCTTGTGTCCAATGAGCAGAAGACATGTGTCGGTTACAAACTGATTATCTATCATAAAGAAGTTGACTTAAGGTGGCCCACTGCTGCCTCTAGTGTGATAGACGAATAGTATATACCCTTTAAATGCAGGAGTAGGGCATTAAAAGATAAAATATTGTATATCTGGCACAGAAAGGTTTATATCACCTGCTTAACAACTAAACACTGCTTTTCTTTTAAACTAAGCTTTGCCACTAACAAAGAGGACATTGCAATTTTTCATTTCAAGACGCATTGTTGGATATGAAAGACAATAAGACCAAACGAGAAATGAATCTGCTGAGTATAACAGCCGTCTGACCGAACCTGCTCTAGCTTCTGAGATGGATCTGTTGACAGATGAATATTTTGGGCAGAATATCCTATATACTGTAAAACCAACACAAGCCATGAGGATTCTTTAGGTAATATTCTGTTTGAAACTGTGGAGGAACCTCTTAGTGCTCAAACTTCACTTTTTCT
>JAFMOD010000729.1:32692-51042 GCA_019802435.1 Corydoras maculifer
AATACATGTAACCATCACCCACCAGGCACTTTATTAGCCGCGTAACCTCAGTAACTCATGTTATTAAGTTAATTGTGCAAAGTTGTAGTACAAATGTATTTATTAGAGGAGGTTTAGAACTTTGTACTGGTTTTGGTCTTGTACACAGCGCCCGGGGAGCAATTGGGGCTAGATGCCCTACCCAAGGGCACTTCAGCCATAATACTGGGTGGGACCAGGAATCAAACCAAAGACCTTCAGTTCACAAGCCTAGTTTCTTAACCACAAGCCTACAACTACCCCATCTGGTCTGATCAATCAGATAATAATGTTCCTAAATCCTTCTCAATGAAAAGATTTACAGTGAGTTGTATAATATATTCAGAATAAAAGACTTTCACTGGTGTACTTGTTAAAACAGTGGCATCCTAGTTCAGAACAAAACTTACATTCAGTGAGCCCTTTCTAACCTATTTTACACAAATGATTCCAAAAGCTGAAATGAATCACCTGTGACAATGGGACTAAAAGAACCACCTGAATTCAAATAATTAAAAGGTGTGTCCCAATACTTTTGTCTATTTAGATTATGTAGGACAATAATAGTTTATAGATTTTTAATGATGTGTTTTTGTGAACATATAAGTTTATGAGTTTAAGTTCATAAGTTTAGGTTCATTACAGAATCACATTTTGACTCAAAGATGTTTTTATATCTGCAAATTAATAAATACGCATTTTTATAATCTGAAATTGGAGAGAAATTATAGGAACACAGTTAAATATCTTATTACTTTAATATATTTGTGGCAGGTCTTGGGGTGAATTCTAGTTTTGAAGAATCGATAGTTGGGATGGAATTTGGACTTGTGTACCACCTGTTTTCATTATTTTAGGAATGCAGTCTGATGGGTAACAATTAACGATAACGCTGCCAGAGCGCTGTGGCAACGACAATTAATGAATAGAACTTGGATTTCTATTGGACAAGTGGGTTTGCAGTCCGGCCACAATGTGTTTTATACTGAACTGAATAATTTTTTCTCTAATTTTGGAAAATCGACCTCTGATAATCACACAATCTGTACACTGATATCCTGTACTGCGGATGCTGCCGCTCAAGAATAAGTTCTCTACTGAAACTCTGTCCTCACAAGGTTTCTTCAACAACACCAAGGAGTTTTTCTTTCCACTGTCACTTTGTTTTTTTCTTTGGGGGTTAAGGATTAGAACACTGTATAGCTGCTTTAAGACAACGCGCTACTGTAAAAATATCTATATAAATAAACATAAATTTGTGTTCTTAAAAAACAGTTACTGTTCTAAAACTTTCTATAAAAGATCTAGGCTAATATTCATCACTGGTGTTTTGTAAAAAAAAGGTAACTGTATTGGAATTGTGTCTTGTTACTTCTGTCTGTATGGTGCATCATTTATGTTTGAGTGCAAAATCTAAATTGGGAACAAATCAGCAGCTATTTCTGAGAAACCTCCCTCTATTTCATGTCTCCTTACTACCAGATAAAGCATCCACCTGACCTGGTGACCCTTCTGCAAATTTTACAACTGGCAACAAAGAGGGGAAGTTTAGCAGGTTTGTTTCTTTTTAACGTAATGAGCTCCACAAATACCAAATTCACAAAAGTTTAATGGGTTACAATCTAAAAACAGCCGGCTGTGGGAGTTTTCTAAAAACTCACGTCTAGGAGGAGCAGAACAGGGATGTTCACGTGACTGTGAAAGCATTAAACACATTTTTCACATTTTGTTAATTAACATTTACTGTTCTGTTATCATTGACGTCTTTTGGCGACTTGAGGACTCGCAGTGCCAGTAAAACAAGTCGATTTGGTAAGAGACATACTCAGTCTTTTATATTTAGATTTGGACCTTGCTTTGTGTACTAAGCCAGAATCACTGTGGATCAGAAAAGGGCCTACCTAAAACCCAACAAATAATCAAATGGATAAATGGGTTAAAAAATGCCTTTTAAACCCTTTAGATGGCATTCTCAGAAGAGTAAACACCTTTGGGTCCACTCTCTGCTATCTTATATGTTATCTGGGTACATTTTAAGGTGCAGTATGTAGAATTTAGATGCATCTATAGGCATGTATTACATATTGTTAGGTTTGTATCAGTCCCACCACTAGATGCCACTAAATACTTCACATTTTCACATGTCTACTCAAAGCTCCTGTCCCATGCAGCCAGCAAATTAATGTTGTATACCATTATTATACACCGTAACAACAGCTGTTAGTCTAGTTTTATATTAATTATAAGTAGGTGAGGGCGGCACGGTGGCTTAGTGGTTTAGCACGTTCGCCTCTGGGGATTCCACTAGGGATTCCCGGTTCGAATCCCCATCTGGGTGGAGTTTCCATGTTCTCCCTGTGTCTGCGTGGGTTTCCTCCGGGTTCTCCGGTTTCCTCCCACAGTCAAAAACATGGATCAAGTCTATTGAATTCTCAAAATTGCCCCATATAGAGTGTGTCTGTGTGAGTGAGTGTGTGCCCAGCGATGGTTTGGCGCCCTGTCCTGGGTCTATCTGCCCAGCGCCTGAGACGTTCTCCCCTGGATGGGCATGGGGAACCCCACCGAGACCCTAATAGAGGATAAAGCGGAAGATAATGAATGAATAAGTAGGTGACTAAAAAAATGTGTACTGTACATTGTACGGATGAAAGGACCTGTAATTGACACTAGCAGCTCAGACGCAGGAGGACCTGGCTCACAGTCTCTGTTCTAGTTCATCTCAAAGATATTGAATGGGGTTGAGATCAGGGCTCTGTGTGGGTCAGACAAGTTTTTCTACCTTAAACTCACGCAAATATTATGGACTTTGACTTGTGCGTTCGTGCTGGAACAGAAAAGTTAAAAGCATTCACTTTACAATGGGGTTGAAACTATCACAAAAATTCAATGATAAAGACGTGACACTTGTGCCCACATGGTGTACAGATCATTTGATAATTAGTCTGATGTAGAAACATTTAAGCTCAACATTTGTAGTGTTACCTGTTTTTTGTGCAGGAGAGTAAATTATTAAAGTAAAAAAGTTAAGTGCACATATTTCTAAGGCGTACCTTATGGCTCTAACCCTACCATCAAATCTCCACTTTAAAATCTTTCAAATGGTGTGTGTATATTTGTGAAACATGCAGAATATGTAGCTTTATGTACAATAGCTAAAACGATGTGTGCTAATTGCCCTGGAGTGCAGCTAACTGAGGAATGAAGCGTTTCCTAAACGCAGCACCATCGGTGCCCCTCGAGGTTCTGTCTGAGAAGAGAGTTGGAATAAGTGAGCTGGGTGTGACAGCATTGTCAGGGTGAACATCATGTTTCCAGGCTGAGTCAATTCGAGATGTCAGTCAAGGTGAAGAGGTCCTGCTGTGGACTTAAGTTCATGCTAATCCAGTATGGTAATACAGCAAGTGGTAAAACAGTGTGAAACACTGAAGTATTTCTGAGCTGCCTCTTACTAATTACATATGAATGTGGGCTTATGTTCTCTCCACCCTCATTCATTTAAGAATGTAACGCCTGTGCACACGCCCGTTGTTTCTGGTATGGCTTTATCTTGAAAAGAAGCTTTAGTATCATTACTTGAAACTAACACTGGTATTACTGCGTTATTAACATGCAGTGGCTGAAACGTTGTCTTATTTTGAGAACCTCTGATTTATTTAGGTATCCTGATATCCTTAAGGCTGGTGGCCTTCAGGATGAGGTGTGCATGTTATGCATTCTTCCTGGACTGTGTGCATCAGGTGCCAGCAAAGGTGTGTGACCAGCACAATTCCAAAAAAAAAAAAATTCAAAAAAAAAAATATATAAAACAGATGAATTATCAGCAGACTGTGAACAAACGGGCTGCCAACAGTCAGTGTCATCCACAAAATCATAAGAAACTAAATCCAGTGTGCAAAACGCAAAATCATGGACTCAATCATCGATTATTTAAAACCTTGTTATTGCAATTTTTCCTTTTTTTATTAAAAATTTTTTTTAATCAGAACATGAACTAAAAGATATCATCTGGAATGTACAGATAAGTTCCGACCTTTCTCCTGGCACCTTGACATGATATGATCATATAACAAGTAAATCAGCGTCAAACTAATTCTTGACCGGTCAGCCTTTCATTAGCAGTAAGTCAGATCTTTTTTTATACACAGAACAGGATTTGTTTATTTGGGAGTGTCCACACGGCTGTCCTCAAACCCAACATGTGTTGCATTCCACAGGTTTATAAAATCAACCACCAGACATTGTGGGTAATTGTATGTTTCCATGTTTGGGGAAACAGTTTGGGGAAGCTCCTGCGCACAAAACAAGATCCATAGATATTGGTGGTTGAGCTCGGTGACTGTGAACGTGAGCCTCATCCATTTTGTATCAGAAGCATGGATGCTGTTACAAAGTATCTATAAATTTAACATAATAATAATATAATAATATATATATATATATATATATATATATATATATATATATATATATATATATATATATATATATAGATCAGACTTTGTATTGTGATTTATGGGGTCACTGTAGTTTATACTTCATTTACGTTAAGAGTTCTGATCATCAACAGGACATCATACTGAAGTTTCCAGATAAACCTCACATAATACTCATGAACTTCAGATCATTCACAGTTTAATGTCTTTGTTTTTTAAGATGAAATAAAAATAGAATTTCTCTTTTTTAAATATTTGATTTAAAGATTTTTTAAAATCTTATTATCAGTCCTGGTTAATTCCAAATGTGGAATGATCAAAGACAATGATAAAATAATAAAACAATCTTTTAGACATAAGCCAGGAGCCATGGAAGTGTTAAAATCCACTGAGGGCTTCTGCATTACAACTCTGAACATGAAAGTTTTAATTATTTCTTAATCCTCAGGCAATTGCAGCTACTGAACAACTCAAAACACAGGCATTAACAAAGAGAACTTGGAGTGCCATGGATCTAAGGTCTGTTCTTGGTCTGTTAAACTCATGGTACCCTTATGATTTATTTACTTTGTGAACCTGATTTGAGGGACTTTCAGGAGAGAACAGATTATAATTGAACACATGCAACATAATCCCCTCTGTTTGTGTTGAGATGTTTCTGGACTGACCACTAAATGTGAGTGGAACTTGTTCTACATTCTGGTGATATGGCGACAGTGAAACCCAGCTGAACATTTCCCCCCCATATTTAATCTAACTGCCTTGGCAAAAATTAGCACCTGAAAATCTGGATTATGAAGGTTATGAAATCACTGACTGTAGTAACAAGATCATTGTTTGTTTTTTAGCTTTGGGCAGCAACAGAGTGAAATGTTTCAAGACGGAAGACGATGTGCTGACACTCCCACGTACGTAACACATCCCATTCTTTCTTCAGAACAAAACCTGTTTCCAGATCATTAGACGTCTGTTCAAGAAGTTGTTCATGTTACAATCGCATGAAAAACAAACAGCACAGCAAAGCAGAAAACAACGACATCATGCAGGACTCTGACATTCACCAGAACCCTGATTCTGATACTCTGGTCCCATAAAACATTCCCGAGATGTTTTTGGGATTAAAAGAAACGCTAACTGTAAAGAAATTAAAAGTTCATCCCATCCAGCAAAATCTGACATAGCAGAAGTGGCACCATCCCCCAGTCCCCCACCAACAACACTCAACACCTTTCATTAGAAAAGTAACATCAGTACACTGAGCATTTCAACATGTTCCTTTATAAAGAACCGAGAAGAATGTGACCGATTCGTTCCATGAATGTAATAAGATCATCTGTCTATCTGTGATCTGTCTGTCTGTCTGATAAGAACCTGTTCAATCTTTTGTTTATTATAGAACCCAGTCTATTTTTCTAAAACTCTCCAGTAGATTAATCCAGAGTTTCTAAAATATATCCTGATATTTTTATTTACATATTAATGATGTAATGGGCCCGGCATTTATATTTATAGTTTTATTGAGGAGACACTGAGTAAAGGCTCTAAAGAAATAATGGGATTGTTACAGAAAATGAAGTCAGCACCATATTAGGGTTTACAGTGGCGGGCTGTGATTTCACATTTAGGCCTTCAGTAATGCTCTGTCTGAATTAATCCACCTGTCAATTATTATTTCATGGCTATAAAAACATCTTATTATACATAAATGCAGTATCAATTTTCACTCCATCTTAGATAGAGATTTCATTGCGGCAGGAAAAGTGTCTTAGATGAGATTTAATCAATATATCTTTTTACAATAGAGTGAGAATCAAGCTAAGCCTCTTGCACTGGTGCCTTTCTTTAAAACATATGAGTGAAGAGTGCACAATGCAATTATTTGGAACACGAGGTTCTGATAAGGAAGTGATGCACATGCCACAGAAATAACTTAACTGACGTAGAGTGTGGATGTTTGTGACTGTTAATCACCTTAACAACAAAAGTTGGACGGTGGAATGGAGCTCTAAGAATCCCGAACCCAAACAACTGGGTTCACTTATATCTACAGAAATTTACTACCATCCATTTATTTTGGTTACAGGGTTGTGACACCATGACCAGAGCAATGACTTATTACATTAAACAAAACCGTGGCTTCTTTAAAACACAAACAGACATCTAAACAACAGAACACACAGAATGCTGTATGATCAACAGTTTTGGGACAACTACACACTAAACAAAAGCAAATCCTTACTTTTCAGCTATAACATATATATAACATCTGTAATCTTTTCATTCTTTATGCAAGTTTGAGTTTGTAATCTGCATCCGAGTTTATTTCCAACTCAAAGGGAGGTAAACGCCACAAGCACACTGCCGGTTCACAGGACAGACACACAAGCTGAACATTTATTAAGATTTTTATGTTTACAACAGTGCACGGTGTCAGAGACATTACAACAGTCTAAGCCTGAATCACCAAAAAGCAAGCCGAAGTGACCGTGGTTTTATTCTTAAAGATAGAAACCTTGTGAGGACCGCCGCTCGGTGAGGGATCATCCTCTTTGAGTGGCAAAGCATAACTGTTGCTACAATTCCTAATGTATCTGAGTGACATAGGCTTCATATGCCACACGTTTCTATGCCACACAGAATATATCTTGTCCACACTCATAGGAATCAGACCCAGGATGGTCTAATTCCTACTTTGCTGTAATAACTGTGTACTTAGCACTGTGCCATTGTGCTGCCTGATCCCTTTCTTTAAGACTCTTCTTTTATTGTAATGCAACTAGCAAAAGGACAATTCAATGGATTAATTGCAAACAGGCTAATCAAGAATTCACAGTCCACTGATGTCTTCCCACACAATGGCATTGACTCACCTGGCTGCCCGTGCCTGCTGCTGCTCAGTTTCACTGGGTGTTGGTCTTTCTAAGAAAGAAAAGAAAGGCTGTTTAAAAGATCAGCTTAAAGAACTTTAAAATAATTATTACAATAAGAAAGACTATACATTTATAACAAATTATTTAATCTATTATCCTTTTACAATGTTTATATAAAGTTAAATGGGTTTAACTTCCAGACAGAGACACTACACATAATCCTATAACAATTACCACAAGACATTCAGAAGCCCTATTAAAGGTTTTACTGCAGTGTACTGTTATCTGGCCTTAGCAATATGAAAATTAGTTCCTTCCAATTTTCAAATCACGTTCATCTAAAAGACACAAAAATGTTGTACTGCACTTGTTTACAATCAGCCAGCACTTTATTACAAACAACTAATTATTCAGTCGGTATAAAATCACATAGCTCCGGGTCATGTTCACATGCACCAGAATGAGGAACAACGCTGTTACCAGACAGTCTGGTTTTATTATTTCTACAACTTAAGATGTCTTGAGATCTTCCTACATGATGGTCCTGTGGAGTTAAGCTGCAATGTGCAATAAATAATAAATCATCCTGTGGATGGCAGTGCAGAACCAGCAGACTAATTGGAGCTGAGAGTAACGGCATCAATTTACTCAAATTACTCTGTACAACCATAGAGAATCTCAGAATGAACAACCCGTACAACCCTGAGGTAGTTTTAGTTTTAGGTACAGTTGTTGGACTCATGTTTAAACTCCGAACCCCAACACCCTAACCACAGAGCTTCCACCCACTGTGGCGGTGGAATAGAGTTCTTAAATACGTATAACTAGCTGGCTGTTGGTTTTCTGTACATAAGGCTCTGTTACCCTTTATATTAAAGTCGTTACATGAGGCTCATTTAGACAAATAAAGACATTTTGAAAAGAAACTTTATTAGTAGTTATCTGCAATTACATTACGGTCCTATCTATTATTGCATAACAGGTCCTTTTTATGTTTATGTGTATTATAAAACAGGACTGGTAGAGTTGTAATTGCATGATTAACATAATGATGATAATGATGATAATAACAAGATAGCAAAAATTCAGTTCCTGGTTGTTTGTCCAATGTCCTTTTTAAAGCAAAGGAAGTTTTTTTTTTGTTGCATTCATGTGCCTAAGAATAGTAACACGAGATACAGAAATAAAAGGCTTGTTACTATAGTGCAGTGATGCAGAGAGGTAAAAACAAAACATAGTTCAACACGTCAGTTAAGATATTTTGTAAGATGCAATGAAAACAAGGATGTCAGATTTTTTCTTAAATCTTTATCATGCTGACAAAAGGGTTTAAGGTTGTAAAAGCTAAAACAGAGCATGACGCAGCACTGTATGATCAACATTTCTGAATGCAATAATGTAAATAATAAGATTCTAGATCCTTGCATGTCATGAAATAATCAAGAAATGCAACCTGAAATTCAAAAACTTAAGGAGAATAATACATTTTATTTATGATCTACATAAACCACAGATTCTCTGGACTTCAACTTTGAGCCTGTTTTGGTTCTAAAATTTGTGTGTCAGAGATTGGGATTTTAGAGACAATTACCACATTAGAGTGCCAATAGTTTTATTCCCAATAAGTCCAAGGTTATTTCAGCAGGACAACAGCCGGATGTTTAAATGTGTTACAACAGTGTGAGAGCAACTGACTACAAAAAGTACCTACAGAAGAAAGTTCCTCTAGTGTAAATGTACACGGCATTATGCTGACATTTTCAAAATTATACAACGGCAATTATTCAGTGTATATAACAAACATATCAATCGAGCAAGGGGGACAAATACACCTCTTAATAAAGTTTCCAGGTTCCAGCCTGGAATAAGAAGGGAGCAGATAATTGTATAATCTAATTTGTATGCTTTAGTTTCATCTGTAACCATCACAAAAACTGATTATTCTGTACCTATGAATCTCCACTGTAGGTGGAGTTTAAACTGGAGCTTCTAGATTAAAACCGAAACTAGTAATTAAAGTGCAATGGGTGTATTTGGACAAGCATCTACCTGTGTGGTTCAATAGTGCTACAACTCAGTCTTATTGGACACACCCGTCTGTCACTTGTCAGCTAAAGCACTTAGAATCAGACGAACCTGGTGAGTATATAGTGGGTCCGTCAGAGTGAACGCACCATGGTGTTAACTTGATCTGTATGACCAAAATATCCTTCCTGCATTGTTTTAACACGTCACTAATCACATCCTTAAGCTGCTCTTAATAAGTATTAAGACATGAAAGCCATAAGTGACCCATGTGTAAAAAAAAACAAAAAAAACTTATATGGTCCCACATGTTCAAAAGAATCTGGCAATGTTTTGACAATGCCATCTACATGTGAGCCACTTTTGGCTGATGTGTATTTCTAAGCTGGTGTAAACGCAAGTGGGTCAGGTGAAAATGGGGAATGTGGGCCAGAATAATTTTTACAGGTGGGTATTTGAATGTATTTTTCTTTCTTCTCCTTGTGTATTTTTTGTTATCACCTCACTTTCCTCAAAAGAACATAATTACAGAACAACAGAATATAACTGAAATATAGTTTCATAGAAGTTAAACTCCAAGAATTGCCTTTATTATATTATAATAATCACATTAACAAAACTGCAATTCATTTAAGGGCTGTGATCATGCGAAATTAATTTATATGAATATTATCACAATAAAACCCTAATTATTAAAACATTAAGTATTGCTAGATTTCAAAACGCCACTAAGGAAATGGTGGTAGACTATAAACCCAGTGCTTAATTACACACTATAGATCATGCCATCATGTTAAAGGTGAGTATCAGAAGAGCCACACTTTCTATTAAACTCCAGTGATAAATGGTGTCCCACAGAAGTGGGTATTGGGTTTGCTAATAAATTACTAATTCATGTTGCAGCATTACATGTAGACATTATTATAACTTGTAAAATTAGTTTAATGATAATTATCTTTTCCTTCCTTCTTGAAAAGAACCATTAGCTATTCCGCTATTTGTTTGTCATGGGAAACGATTAAATCCATTATTTAAAAGGCAGTTGATAATTTACTCAGTAATTAAATAAAGGAATGAATTCCCTGCCTTAATAAACCCATAGTCAGTAATTTAATATGAATACTACCTAGAAATTAAAATTACAAATTGTTATAATTAGTAATAGATCCTGCATTATTGCTTGAACCGAAGAGGACAAAAATAGCTCAGAAGGGAAAGTCAAAAAAAAAAAAAAGCTACGTACTGACTCACGATGCATTCTTCTCTCATGACAGTTTAGTAATAATGTTTGTGACATGCAGACTGTGAGGACAACGCCCCTAAATACTAAACTAGAGACATTTCCATTTATATTGGTCAAATACAACAAATTATTCTTTAATATTATTTAGCTTTAAATGCTATAGCTTTGTTAATACACCATTATGGGTTAGTAAATCCAGTATTGTTGTTTTTTCCACAACTGCTGACTTGTGTCATTCTCATATTCTTAAATGGCTCTTATAACGTCTGCTAAATGACTAAATGTAAATGTAATGTAAATGCAGTAAATGTAAATGTCATTTGCATTTACACACAGTAAACCATAAGGGGTCAAGGCAAAATTTACCCAAATCTTTTCAACCAGCAACACACGGTAATTTAATGCAAGACAGGCAGACAGACAGATAAAAATATAATACAAGATAATAAGGCAGCGTGACGACAATGTCAAGCCTTGATCTGTCTGATCTGTCACTGCAGGGCCTCACAAATGCTCTGTACAAAGAATTGCCATTATGAAATCTAGGCCATAAGTGGTGGAAGGGGAGAATGAACAATTCTAAAATACAAATTAAAAAACTGCACTTAAAAAGTAATAATGAACCCCAAAATTTACATTGACATAATTTAAAAAATCTAATAAATCCATAGTAATAGTAATCAAGCACAACTATGTATGCTTCTTGTACTGTAGTGCAAGGTTTCTTGTTGTTTTAAAACATCAGCCATTAGTGGTGCCACAGTGGATCATTATTCTCCATTATGATCTGCCCTGAGCATGCTCCTGCATCATCCCAACCACCTACACCTTCCTCTCCTCCTCCTGCCTGATGGTTCCATTCTCAGCATCCTTTTGCCAATATAAACCTCATCCCTCCTCTGTACATGTCTAAACCACTTCAATCTTGCATCTTCAATCTCTATTAAAACAAAATGTTTTAATCAAACAGTTTTTTTTGGGTAGTTCCATGACCTTTCATAAGCCACAGACTGGCAGCAATGATATTTTAAGAACAGTGATTATTGCCCCAATAATTGCTTTGTTCTGAGCCTGAATTCTTACAGAATCAGCCTAGTGACAAAGAAAAACTGGTATTTAAAAATTCATGAGGATTTGTGAGGACCGAGGCTGAGTGCGAGACTCATTCTCCTTTAGTGGCCGGGCAGGTGTATTTTAATTGAGACACTGAACTACATTTGGACATTCATGAATACCTCATGTTAAATAACACTGTTAAATAAGGGTTGTTGTTGTCCCAACAATTTTGTTTTTAAGTTTCGATGTTAGTCCGCAATTAGCCTTTAATAAGCGTTTTGAGTTTAGATCTTTTTTATTATAGGCATAATGACTGCTCATTGTAGCTTTTAAGAGACTAAACCAAGTTAGAAAAATACATTTCTAATGTTAATAAAAATATTTTAGAATTTTTAAATATTACAGACCAATTTATGGTTAATCTCAGTTGTCTTTTTTTTTTTTAGAAACAGGAACATTTGAATTTTTCTAAATTGAAGGCACAACACATTTTTTCCTATGGTATGGTTTACTGGCATAATTACTGATATAATAACATATAATAATATTATAATAATAATTACTGTAATCTATGTTAAAAATGCCTGAGAGCCACATACACCTGTAATTCAAGTGCGGTGTAAATTTTCCTGCTTGAGCTGCAAATTGTTGACGTTCTTACATCTAATGTGTTGTCTTCAACTTAGTTCTCCAATTATTAAAACCCTCACCTTAGCATCCTGCACATTCTGATTTATGCACCAGACACGAAACATCTGCTTCTAAGAAAAGCTACATTTGAACACAGGTTTGTTAAGAACAGCGACTACAGAAATATATTTAACAGAATGAGTTTTTGGCTAACAATAATAATAATAATAACAATTGTTTATATTTCTAAACATATTGTCAGTGTGGTTGATTTGAATTTGAGTTTAAAGCAAAACATTGAATTCTTTTTCATCCCTTTCATCCGTTTGCTCAGAGTTGGCTGCTTAACCTCCCACTATGGACTGGAGGGCTGTACTGACTGTTTCATGTCTGATGGGTAAGCTGAAGTTTCTATTTTCTTGCTGATATGAATATTGCTGAAGGTTTTTTCTGCAAATGGAAAACAAACTAATTGTAATTATTGTACTAATAAAAATCAAACTGATTGTAGCCATAAAGTTCAAAGTTCATGTAAAGACACGTACAGATTGTTTTTTACTAGTAATGGGACGTTTGTAAAGGAGTGCTGCTCCCTGTAAACTACATGCAGCAGGGTGAGATTAATGATACAGTGGTATTAGTGAGCAACACACACAGCAGTGACCTAAATCACATGGATATCAATCATGGAGCTCAAGATAAAAACATCATGTAAAAAAGTTTACTGTCAGTTGA
Organism: Corydoras maculifer; assembly: GCA_019802435.1. Lineage (NCBI taxonomy): Eukaryota > Metazoa > Chordata > Actinopteri > Siluriformes > Callichthyidae > Corydoras > Corydoras maculifer. The sequence goes on from JAFMOD010000729.1 coordinate 45,703, forward strand.
CAACGTGAGAAGCATTTTGCTTCTAAATACTAAATACATTACTTTAACTCTTTTATTTACTTTCATGTTCACTGAGGATTTAAGGAATTATTCCAACGAATCGGTTTATCTCTCAATATTGATTCAACATTTGTATAACATAACACTCCAAGAGTCTTCCAAGGTCCTCACAAGGTTTCTTACTTGAAAACAAACAAATCACAGGAATGTTCGAGGTGCACAGTGCAGACATTTCTCATCATGAGCTTGTAATGAACATCACTATTGGCATAAGCACTTACTTTTTGGTGGTTTATATTTTAGGAAAAGAAATGACCTTTTTTGATATATATATGTCTGAATATAAGTTTAAGTTTAATATAAATTGCACAATAGCATCAATTACACTTAGCAACCAATCACTGGTGGTGATGCTCGAACCACATAGCGGTGGTGAGACATCTGGAGTCGCTTCTTGGTGGTTGTACAGAGTTTATAAACCTCTTCAGGCTCCTAAAGTCCAGGAACATAAAAATGTTGTGGTAATCGAAGAAATAATGTGGATTTGAACAGGAAACACCCCCCCCCCAAATACACACACTTATTTATAGTATTAAGAACTAATAATATGAGGATAACAAAAAAAAAGCTTGGTGTAAATAGCTGTGGCGGTGAATCACATCAAAGACATGATGTTCTTGTGTTGATTTAGTGATACAAGGACCATCTGCATCAACCAGCACCACCCAAACAACTCCAGCAGGAAGTACCTCATCAGCACCACACACCACAACAACCAGCACCACCCAAACAACTCCAGCAGGAAGTACCTCATCAGCACCACACACCACTACAGTAACCATCACAACAGTTGCCTCTGAACCATCCTTTCTGCTCATCTTCAGTTCTCCTGATCAATTCACAGCTGGTTTGCTGGATCCAACCTCTTTTGGATTTCAGAGTCGTGTGACATCTGTCAGGAATGCGGTAGGTTCCTCTCGGCTGGATTCGTTTTCGTGAGGTGTGTGTAATGTCTGATACCTCAACAAACAAACTTAGGATTTTCCAGAACTGGAAATCTGAGGGGTTTAATTTTGATGAATCAGCTTGTATTCCCTTCTCTTTCAGTTATCACCGCTCTATAAACAACAGTTTCCGAGCTGCCGGGATGTTGAAGTGATGAGTTTTAGGTAAAATCCAACCAAGTAGCATGATTTTTATAAAAAACCAAAGCAAATGCCACTTGGTTTCTGAAAAGGTCTCCACTGTTTCTTCTGCTCTTAGAAACGAATCTGTGGTGACGGAGGCAAAGATTGTGTTTGCAGCAAATGGAAACATTCCAACCGCAGAAGACTTGACTCAGACTCTAGTAGAAGCAATCAATAATTCATCACTGCCAATTAATATCACTGCAGGATCAGGTCCAAGTGAGGATTCTGGGTAAGTAACTTCAAATCACCCCTGACTCTCATCACAAACCCGAGCTTTTTAATGATGACAGAATCAGACTTCACAGTTTTAATTCTGCATTTAATACAAATCAGAGTTTTGATGGAAATTTGTTTATTAATTTATTTATTTAACTTTATTTTCTGTTCAAACACTGCATCAACAGGAAGTACCTCAACCTCAAACACTGCATCAACAGGAAGTACCTCAACCTCAAACACTGCATCAACAGGAAGTACCTCAACAACCTCAAACACTGAGGTCACCAGCAACACAACACAGAGTGGATCAACAGGAAGTAACACATCTGGATCAAACACCAACAACACAAACCTCACAACACATGCCACCACAACACCACCTCCTTCATCATCACATCAGCTGCAGGTTCAACACCTTCCACCATGACAGTCTTTCACTTGACTTTCCGTATTTTGGAGACCTTTGATCCGAGTCTTGCTGACAGCAGCTCTCCACAGTTTGCAGCGATGGCAGAATACATTCGTCTCCAGGTCTGAACTATTCATTCATTTTCTTCTGCTTTCTCCTAACACACATTAGGGTCACAGCGGGGGTCCCCATGCCATCCAGGGCAGATACACCCAGGACAGGGCGCCATTCTATCGCTGGACACACACTCACTCACACAGACACGCACGCATACACACTCTATAGGGGGCAATTTGGAGAATTCAATTGACTTGATCCATGTTTTTGGACTGTGGGAGGAAACCGGAGAACCCGGAGGAAACCCACGTGGACACGGGAAGAACACGGAAACTCCACCCAGATGGGGATTCCAACCGGGAATCCCTAGCGCTGAGAGGAGAACATGCTAAACCGCTAAGCCGCCGTGCCGCCCTATGAACTAATCATCAGAGTATTGTGTGTTTTTTGTGTTGCAGAGATGAATCCCGAGTTTAAAGAGTTTTTTAAGTTCAACGTTTTGCATCAGCAGCATCAGTAATCGGAGGTAAACAGGCACTGATGACTATTTTGGGTTTTTTTTCAGCTGGAACCATTGTATCAATCCATGTTCACCACATTCCTGTAAATGATCATCTTGGATTTCAGGTGAGACAGAAGTTAGTTTTCAGGAAGGCATTATCTTTTTCTTTTGGCTTTGACTGTGATTTTTAAACATTAACGTTATGACCTGTTTTTAGGGAAGGCTCCATAATTGCTGACTCTCAGCTTGAATTTGAAGGAACCAACATTTCAAATGAAGAGGTGAAGTCCGTCCTCATCACTGCGAATGCTAACGGCAAACTGGGATTCTTTATTGATCCGAGTTCAGTTACCGTCTATAATTATGCCAGTAAACACCCCGTCATGACCGTGTGGAGGTCCCTGCTGGCACTTCTGCTTACACTGGCATTCTACTTTTAAAGATATCAATTAATAGTAAATTATACAGCTGAACATATAAACTTCTTTGCCTTTATTTACAAAACGTAGCTAATTTTAATCCAACTTACTATGAAGGGTTAACTCCTGTGTGGGGGATTTATAGGTATAGTGAAGGTTGACCACCTGAACAATCCTATACTTGAAAGTCTTTAAATAAGTTAAATATCTGCACAATTTTCTTTACTCTATGCATTTATTTATACTAAAGTGCATTCGTTGCATTTTATAAGTGTGCTTATGTTGTGCAGGTTTTATTTATCTCTGTAAGAAACATAATATAATTGTTTTATAGTAAAATATTTATCAAGTGAGAGGTGTTTAGATTCCATCAGTAATTATTTTCTTGTCTTATTTAATAATGCAATTGAAATGCTTCAGCATCAAGAATTTGCTCAGATGGACCCTCATTTGACTGACTTTAATCTTGGCTGATTATGGTCTTTTGTTTTTTTTTTTTTACATTTTGGTAACATTTTAAATATTTGATCTTCTAATTACACATCAATTGTAATAAAATTAAACACCAATTATATCTGATTTCTATTATTGAACTTTATATCGCACCTTATGTTTCATTCTCAAATAATATTGCTTTTACTTAACTATCTATTAAAATAGTGTTAATGTCCTGTTGTTTGCACCTTTAGGATTGCTGAATAATTTCGTTGCACTCTGTGCAATAGCAATAAATGAATCATGACTTATATATTTGTCAATTGCTTTATTAGGTTCATAAGCCGTTTAAACTGTAGATGACCATGTAGTTCTACAATTACAGACCAGAGTACATCATTATAATCTTTAACATCAGAACACAGTCAGGCTGCTTAAGGGGGTGGCTTATTTACTGAGCCGTGGTCCTCACAAAAAAAAAAAAAATTGTTTTTTTTTTTTTTTTTCCAAAAAACAAAACAAATTCCTGGATTGTTATGATTTTGATTGACATTTTGACCTCAGCTTGCTCTTTGGGGTTCAGGCTCAGAAAATTGCAAAGCTGCTTTAATGGACTGTTATAAAAAGTGTGATATAAATTGATAAACTATTTTTTTGTAATTTATTTAATAATGTAATTAATTGATCAGATTTAAAAATGTTTTAATCTCAATTTGCACTTGGTTTTAACTATTTAATGTTATTTACATATTTCTAAATAACTGGTTTTTGAAACATTTGTTTTTTTTAATTAACCGCCAAAATAATTCTTATTGTGAAATACAATATGAATAAATTAACAAAATGTGACTCCAGAATTTTACATTGTACTGATCATATGCATAGCACCAGTGTTCCTGAAGTTATACATGTTAAAATGATCAAAAAAAAAGAATTATTCTGTTTATATATTGGAGGTGAGCTACACACCCATCATATCCAAAGCAATGGAAGGGTGTTCCTGTTAACTGCACCCTCAGACAATGTGAACAAACATGATCACTGTAGAAAAGTACAAAAAGCACAATACAGAACACACAATAAACAACACCTCAAATCCACAAAATATACATTTTGTATATTTGTGTGAGGAAAACAATAAAATAAGAGGTTTTACAGTCTAAATATAATGTGTGACGTCATTATTCATGTGGTCTCTAGTTATATGATAAATATTTTTTTTAGTTTCTTTACGACATACGTAATTCCATATAATGTTTTCATTTCCACTTAAAGGTTTGTCAGCAGTTTTGTCTGTTTTCAATATAATACTGTTCTTATGTTTCTAATATGTTCCTCATGTTGATACTGATCTTATTTACAGTTTAATGTCCGGAAAGATATTCAAGATGAAATCTATTTAATTGCAGAAGTTTGTACAGATGTTCAGATAGAAACACCCAATTTATGAATAGATTCTTTTCTCAGAATACAATAGGGGCAATTACAGAACTGATGCACCCTCTTTAGTCATAGCTTCAAAAAGTTAGCAGGCTTAAATACTCCGTTACCCGTTCATCAGTTAAACTTGTTCACCTGGATCTGGTCTGAGAACATCACAGAACATTTATCACAATAAAGGTAAATATCATATTTAATTCCAACAAAAAATGTATGTGTGTGTGTGTTTATATGAATAAAAAATATCTTATTTTAGTAAAGTCTTATTTTAAGTCAAAAGGCAATGGGTCTAAAATGAGTTTAGGTCTATGAAATACAAATTCGATCAATTTGGCCAATTCTTTAAATTTATTTGATCCATATATATATATATATATATATATATATATATATATATATATATATATATATATATATATATATATATATATATATATATATATATATATATATATATATATATATATATATATATATATATATATATATATATAAAATAAGACATTATTGGTTTCAGGATTAAACAGATGAGGAATAGAATGGACCAGAGGATGCTTCTCCCTGTATTGTTTTTGACCGGTGAGTAATTATTACAGTTTTTATTACATGTTCACTTTAAACAACACATTTGATTTTCTTTTGTCAAATACAAAGAAATAAGTTTAATTC
>JAFMOD010000731.1:7755-18503 GCA_019802435.1 Corydoras maculifer
ACTACAGTAGAAGAAAGCCAGACGAAAACGGCGGAATAATAAAAATCGTTGCGTTTTGGCATTTAAAACCTTACATTTTTGTGGGTCAAGAATGCCAAAATGCAACAAAATGAGGAGAATGTTTCTATCAAGATTGTGTATGAATAATGACTTAAGAAAAAATATCTGGTTTCATTCACAGTTTAAAATGCTTGTCCGTATGTAGAAACAAACCCATCCTGTCAAAATATCACAGAACAAAAAACACTACAATAAAACAAACTTACTCCATATACCAATTCTCCAACCATCCCATTCCACATCTTGGTCTCTGGATCTCTTGCACCGTACTTTCCATCATCGACAATCTTCAGTCTGTACTGATATCCAACATGTTTGGCGATTTCTGCAGCCAGTTCCACAATGTAACCCTCATATTTATCATTTCCATTTAGCTTGTCATGGTTTTTCTTAAGCATCACATAGGGAGATTCCTGTAGGAGACAAAAACTGAAACATTACTACAGATTCAGCCATATGACACTTAAGCTTGACTCAAATTAAGCAGTGAACAGGTTTTTTTATTATAACAGATTAGTTTTCTTTTGATGTTAAGATAATAAACAATTCAACAACACAGTGTCAATAAAGTAAATAACATCATTTCAATCTGCATAAAGCAGCTGATCTATCAGTGTTAAATTAGCATGGACACAACAAAATCATCAAATTTGTATCTTGATTTTTGTTCCAATCATAGGGTCAACCCCGTGCAGTGGTTAAGGTTTCCACTTCTCGGCAACCAGGTTTACCAGTTTTTTCAGTGTGGAGATGGCAATGGTTTTCCTCTGGGAACTCTGGTTTCCTTACACATTCAAAAACACATCAATAGTTAATTTGGAGATACTAAATTGCCTCCACTCCAAATAACTGTATCGATTCTAGCTACTCCTGTTTAAAAATAGCCACTGATGTTGTCCGGATGTAACTTCTAAATTAACTAATTAAATTGAAGGAAGAACACTAAACCACAATCCTCATAGCGGATGAACTCCAATCTTCCCTGAGGTGCATATAAACTTTTAATAATAGAGGAAGGTGAAACTGTAATAAAAGAGTCAAACCAGTCATATTTTGTCATATTTGTCATATTTACTAAATAGCATGATGTAATAGAACATCAGTCTTTGTTTTAGGAATCATGTGGTCAGGGTGGGGGGGGTTCCCCATGGCCATCCGGGGAAGAACATTTCAGGTGCTGGGCAGACACTCAAGCACAATATATAGAGGCAATTTACCTTGAATCCATGTTTTTGGACTGCGGCAAACTGGAGAACTTGGAGAAAGCTTAAGCAGACACTCCACCCAGATCGGGTTCGCAACCTGGATCCTCAGTGCTGAGATGCAGACGTGCTAACCACTAAGCCACCATTAAATGTACAGATTATAAAAAATAATAATAATAATTTGAGAATAAAAAGCTGTTTTTTTGTGTTCCGGGTTTCGGTTTGCTTAACATACCTGCACTCGTAAGCTGTGACACTTCCCACTGGGAAGTGAAGATTAAAAAGTCAGTTGCAGAAAGTTGCTAACCTGTAAGCCCTAAGTGGAATCAGAGTGTTGTAAGCCACACTCATTTCCTGCTGGCTTCAGCGGCTAAATACCAACCCTTGTAGATGTTAAGTAGCTGTGGAGTAGAAGGGCTGGCAAAGGTAAGAAGATAGAAAGTAAGAAGAAGCACACAGTACCGCCATTTCACTGTCTTGCATGTCCAACTGCAGAAGGCCAAGAGCCATTCATGCTAGCTTCTCATTGGTACCTCCCGCATCATTAGCGATGCTCTTAGTGAGCAGCTAGAAAGGCCTTTCTTTTATTTCTTTTTTTAGGCGGCACACGCTTTAAGAGGTAAACATTAGATATCTTTGCACTTGCCCAGTAGTAAGAGTAGCACCACCTGCTACACGTTTTGGATTCTAAGGGTACCGTCAGGTGCTCTTTACTTTGTCCTGGGTGTATACGCCCAGTTTCCGACGTTCTCCCCTTGATGGGCATGGAGAACCCCCCTGCGACCCTATTAGAGGATTAAGTGAAAGATAATAAATAAATGAATGGCATGAATTGGTCATCATAGACTCTTAACCTTTAAAAGTCTTTATGATTTGCTAGAACACCCTTCAAGTCAGCATTAGTGATCAGCTGGTTTAGTGGTTAGCATGTTTGCCTCTCAGTGCTGGGTATTCAGGTTTGAATCCCAATTTCGGTGGAATTTCAGTGTTCGTCCTGTGTTCTCTAGTTTGAATTGTCCCATATGGTGTGTGTGTGGATCTGTGTAAGTGAGTGTGTGCCCAGCAATTAATTGGTGCCCTGTCCAGGGTGTATCTGCCCAGCACCTGACATTCTCTACTCGGTGGGCTTGAGACCATCTCCTCCGAACCTATTTTAAGTGAAAGATAATGAATGAATGTATGGCATGAATTGGTATAAAGAGTTATAACCTTTAAAAGTTTTTTATGAATCCTTCAAATCAGTAAGTGATCAGCTGAAATAAATGTGATTCTGAATGAAAATTTATGTTGTAACATAACAAATGTTTGCTAAAATAAAGCCATGGCCAACAACGTTCATCAAAATAGTTTTTTCTTTCTTTCATTAGGCAGTGTAGCTTAAAATAAGAGTGCAATCAAATGCATATTTGTGAATGAGAAGCGGAGAATCAGGTAAAGTGACAGCATCCACCTGCAGCTAGTGTGTATGTGTGTGCGTGTTAACTATGTGTCTGCAAGATTTAAATACAAATAAGACCTTTGCAGTTTTCCATAAAATACCAGGTACCAAAGTAACCAAAATCACAGTATTTAATTTTTCTTTTACTTTTTGCTTCATCAAAAGAAACCTGAAGTGTTCTTGAACTCTTATTAGCTGTCTACAGATGACACAATCAAGACTCATGAATTCAGTCCCAAGAATCCTCATGTCACTGCGATATGCTGAAACCCAGTTACAAATGTCCTGTGACTCAGATGTCACTGAACTTAATGTATGAAAAATCTTGTGTGCTGTCAATGCACTTTTGTTAACAGCATCCTGATGTCATGCCACCCTTGTGTCCTTATTAAATTAGCTGCCAGATTTGAAAACTTTTAAACAGGTTAAACTTTTACAGCTTGAAGATGACTAGTTTTTATGAGAGTTTGTGAAGTCTTTACGAGACTTTAATTCAATGTCAATTTCATGTCGCTATTTTACCCATGTAATATGCAAGAAGTGGAAATGAAGTCAAGCCCCCAGGAGTGCAGTGTGGGCAAAAAATAATCAACTTGTAGTTGAATAAATCAGCCAGGGTTTATTATGTGTCTATAAATGCATCTTATTAAGCTTTTTTAATGCAAATTAAAACGACGTATAATAGGATTTATGAAATCTCATTGTAATGTTTCCGTATCAATCTTACCCAATAAAAGCCCACCAGTCCTCCTCATTCCTAAAGAGCTATTCACATGCAATGCAATGCTTGAAAAAACAGCAGAAGTCAGGTTTCAGAAGGCCCTGACTCAGACAGGTTTACATTCTGCTGGTGAGCTCAGTTGGCATAATCTTGCGATTCGCAGTCCACACCAGCTGAACGGGCGTAGTAATTCTGCCCGGGGCCAGTCTATAATATGTCTGATTGTTAGTTTTCAGACAGACTGGACATTCTGTACAGATTATTGAACACATGGCACCTGAGGCCATGGACAATTATTTATTTCACAACTCTCTCGATAAAAGACAATCTTAGAAAGCTAACAAGGAACAAGAAATACTGGAAGGTACCATATATTTCTGAATCCTATATCAACACACTCAAAGTAAAAGCATTGATTTACACCATATCACACCGCTCACATCCAGAGATACTCACAAGCCACAAAATACAAATCCAAGTCAAGTCCCAAGTCAATACAACTTATTTAGTTGTATGATGAAAATACACAGCTATATATTTATTGGTGGGTTACATTGGTCACATGGTCTATTTTCAGCTTATATTCTTGCTGTTTCTTTTCCGACGGAAGACCAGCATTTGTTAAGTCACGCATTGTCCGTTTTTTTCATTTTGTGTTGTTTTTTATGCTAATTCACTTCAATAAACCTGTTCACTTACCCTTGACTCCTGGATCCATTCAAAGCTACTAGCTATCTGGATGTATCTGTCCTGGGTGTATCTGCCCAGCACTTGAAACATTCTCCCATTGATGGGCATGGAGAAACACCTAGTAGAGCGTCAGGTGGAAGATAATGTATAAATGATCTGTTAGAGTCACTATGATTGTTTAGGGTGAGACCATGACAACTTTCTCTCCCTGAAAACGGGTCATTAGCTCTCTTTTGGCTTTAGCCACATTTGGATGCAGTATCACAGGCATGTGGACCAGTGAACTTGGGATAATAAGGTTAATGCTTTACAACTCTGGGCTTTGTGGTTTTATTTCAGTAATGAATATAATTTGTTTCCTGCAGTAAAGACCAGTTATAAAATCGTGGTCACATGTTTTAATGATTCCATGGGCATTACTCAAAGTGTGCTTTTATTAAAGAGTTAGTTTTGTCACATGGTATTAACATTAATAATTTAACTATTGTTCCACAAAGTGAGGCCATCTCTGATCATTATTTAATAACCTACGAATTAGAAATTGATATTGATCCATTCATTAAACCACAATATAATATGAAGCACACAATCATTCCCTCTACTACTGCAACATTCCTACAACATTTACCTAAATTATACATTAAACCAGTATCAGGACCCGATAAACTTGAAAACAAAGACAAATACCTTAAACATGTATTATCTACAACCTTAGACAGTGTAGCCCCCCTCAAACTAAAAAGGACTAAAGATAAAAGACTCGTTCCATGGTTTAATGATCAAATACGCACCCTAAAACAAACCACTAGAACCATGGAGCGAAAATGAAGACAAACTAAATTAGAGGTATTTAGGTTTGCATGGAAGGACAGTATGACTGAGTACAAATATGCACTCAATGCAGCGAAGACTAAATATTATACTGAATTAATAGAGAACAACAAAAACTACCAGAGATTCCTATTTAGTACCATTGCCAAACTAACTCAGAGTGCTACTGAATCAGATTCACTCACAGTTCAGGAATGATTTTATTTACTGATAAAATTGAAAAGATAAGACTTAAATCATGTAATGCATTGTACAGCGTAATTAATAATGAACACTCACCGATTACTGAAAAATCTAGTGGTAAATAGAAAACAACAAAATACAAGAGTTAAATATCTTACCCTATATCTAAAAAAGAGTCTCATTAATTACACACTCAAAGACAACATCCTGTCTGTTAGACCCAATAACTATAAACCTGCTTGAAGACCTCCCACAAAATATTACAGAGTCCTTAATAAACATTATCAATTCATCACTTAAAATAGGCTATGTCTCCAAAAATCTAATGTGTGCTATTATTAAACCATTACTTGAAAAACCTAATTTGGATCCTCTAATACTCCAACTATAGACCAATATCAAACCTTACTTTTGTTTCTAAAATCCTAGAAAAAATTGTGTTCAACCAGCTGAATCACCATCTAGCTAATAACATTCATGAGGTTTATTAGTCAGGTTTTAGGTCTCACCATAGCACTGAGACAGCCTTAATTAAATTAGTTCATGAGTTATTAATGTCCTCTGATAATAACGAAAAAAAATCTATTTTCTTGTCTTATTAGATCTTAGTGCAGCCTTTGACACTATAGACCATAACATCTCGGTTGATAGATTAGAAAACATTATGGGCATTATAGGATCTGCATTTAGTGGTTTAAATCCAACAGATCAATATAAATTCACCTGTGTTAACAACCAATGTTCTGATCTTGCTAAAGCTAAATATGGTGTTCTGCAAGGGTCAGTACTGGGTCCACTCTATTTGCCCTATATAAGCCTCCATTTGGATCAATTATTTGTAAACATGGAATTAGTTTCCACTCTTATGCAGATACACACTTTAACATTACCGTTCAGTCAGTAAGCTCGAGGACTAGATCCAATATATTAAATTATGGATGTCAAAAAACTTCTGCTAAATTCTGATAAAGCTGAGTTTCTAATAGTTGCACCCAAGGACAAAATTAACAAAGTTTCTAACACCGTATTTAACCTTGATAACTCTGAGACTAGACTGAGTTCATCTGTAAATAATCTTGGTGTCATTACTAATCCAGATCTTTCTTTTACGAAGCCCATTAACAATATTACTAGAATTGCATTTTTTCACCTTCTTTACATTTCTAAGCTAAGAAATATCCTCTCCCTCCAAGATGCAAAAAAACATGCTTTTATTACCTCAAGGTTGGATTATTGTAATTCACTTCTGACAGGATGTTCTAATAAATCATTACATAAATTACAAGTTGTGCAAAATGCTGCAGCTAGAGTTTTTACTAAAACCAGAAGGTTTAATCATATCAGTAAACTTACACTGGCTACCAGTACATAATCAGGTTTCACAGTATCTAAATGAGCTGATTAAATTGTATAAGCCAACACGCGAGCTCAGATCTCAAGGTGCTGGTTTACTTTTAGCTCCTAAAATAAAGAAAATTACTGCTGGTGGAAGAGCGTTCTTCCACAAGGCTCCTCAACTTTGGAATAGCCTTCCAGTTACTGCTTGTGATTCTGAATCATTATTAATCTTTAAAAGTAGATTAAAAACACGTTTATTTAATTTTGCGTTTAATTAACTCCCTATAGTTAAAAGTGTAAATCTCAGACTTGGGTTGGTAATCTGGGATCAGTTTGTGCTGGCATTTCATCTCTTCACCCACCTCATAATTAATGGAAATGAAATGATGCTGTTCCTGGGAGCCCTCTCAACTAAGTAGAGTCTGCAGTATTTGCCTCTTTTAGTTGTGCTCTAGTCAGTGTTTCTTTTGAGGTGTTGCCGGTTTCCTGGAGGTGTAGTCAGATCTTCATTCAAGATTCTGCCGAAGCACTGTGGCTAGGACGATTACTGGATGGAACCTGGATATTAATTGGACTGGCAGTCCTGCAGGACACCCTTAATAGACTTACATATAGTTTTCCAGTTGTTGGAGTTTTTCCATTTGTTAAATACGGTCACCTGACCTTGAAACAATCTGTACATGGCTGTCCTACACCGTTGATGCTGCCCGGCTGCTCAAGGAGGATGAGTCCCCCTCTGAGCCTTGGTCCTCTTAAGGTTTTTTCCTTAAAATAACAAAATAACAGGGAGTTTTTTCTTGTCACTGTCACTTCGGCTTGCTCTTTGGGGATTTAATTGCTTTTGATTCTGTAAAGCTGCTTTGTGACAATGTCCAGTTGTAAAAAGCACTATATAAATAAATTACTTGAACTTGAACTTGAACTTAATGATCAGATTAAATCAATGTTGTACCAGCTTCACATTTGTTAAATTAAAAGACTTCTCTGAATTACTCCAAACATTAAAATGCAAGTCCACTTTTTTCTGTATTTTGTTTGATAAAAGTGCGTAGAGCTCTTACCAAGATGGTGGTGACGATATACGTGCGGTTCTGAAATCCGTAAGTGTCATTATTGCCAGACATGTAGGCTGCTGTACTGACAAATTTCTCATCCTCATTCCAGTATCCCACCTGAGACCAAATCAAAGCATCACGTAAAATCAAAGCTGTGACAAGTGTGATGAAAAAAAAACCTTAGAAGGTCCTACAGGAATCAATAAATCACTTACATTGTACTCACTAGTCAGTGGAAAACTGCATGTCTTTTCTATATCTATAGCAATACAATTTACTTTAAAATATTTTAAACCTTTCGAAATAAACAACCATGGTTCAAAATGTAATTTTTGGATGGTGAGATCGTTGTAAGCAACAAACATTAATTAAGATACATGCGAGATTGCCAACTGGTCAGAAAGAAACTTGGAAAAAGCTCCAAGGTGCCAAGGACAAGTTAAGTTCTTTAAAAAAAATATTCTGCAGGTGGCAAGTAATGAAATCAAACAGAAAGCATTAAACAAAGCTTTTCTTCATGTTCACTTCAGAATGACCACCCTTGAAGCAAGGACGGGGAACTGGGACTTCTTGAAATCTTCTTCTTGAAATTTTGAGCTATTCCTTAGTCTAATAACACAAGTAGACTGTGATGTTCATAAGGTTGAAAAAATTTGCAAACATTTAAATGAAACGTTTTCCAACTATACATTTTATTCAGTGGAACCATTTTTTTATAGCAGCGAATAAAGCAATACGGCATGAGAGAGCATGAATTGTATACAAATTCTATACAATCTATAACAGTGGTTCTTAAACTGTGGTTTATGTACCACTGGCGGTATGTAAAGTAGCACAATGTGGTATGCCAGATAATGGAATGGATATACAATACATTATATATATATATATATATATATATATATATATATATATATATATATATATATATATATATATATATATATATATATATATATATATATATATATATATATATATATATAAATTTTTTTTTTTACAACACAATATATTTTATAAAGTTTACTTTAAAAACTAGACTAGATAATGTTGCAAAAGACTAGTTTATCAGCATATTTGTTTTCAATAAATGCATTGTCAATTGTCACCCAAGTCATCTATAGCTGGGCATACACTCAATCACAGTGTAGTGACTTTAGAGTATTTAATTTACCTTGAATCCATGTTTTTGGACCAGAAGATCCTAGAGGAAACCCATGCGATCACGGGGAGAACATGGAAACATCAAGCAAATCAGAATTCGAAGCTGGATCCCCAGCACTGAGAGGAGAACATGCTCATCACTAAGCCACCGTGCTGTCCAGGTTGTGCATTATTGTGAATAAATCTCGTAAAAGAGGTGTAAGTGTGCTCTGCCATGAAACACATCCAACAATATTACACTTTTTTATGATTTATTCACAATAATGCCACGCCCTCTCGTATGTTATTGCTTTAATATACACACACATAATTGATGTTTGCCATATGTTGTTCTGTGATGAAAAACAAAGGTGGTACTTAAAAGTTATGGTTTGATAATGGGTTAATGGGTGCTACTAGGTCTGAAAAATTTATTACAATTGCTTTGTAATGAATTTTTTATATATATATATATATATATATATATATATATATATATATATATATATATATATATATATATATATATATATATATATTCTCATGCTGCTATATTTTATTTTAAGTATAATATTCAAATTCAAATTTTTAATTCTTCCTCTAATAACAATTGCTTAGTGTCAACACTAGGATTTCAAAACAGAATTTTATTTTCATTCCATGAACAACATGTAATGCGAATGGCAATGAAATCTACTTGAATAAATCATGAAAAAGAGGTGTTGTTAGTGATGTTTCACATCTTTATTCACATGTCAATATATATTGCACTATATAAATCAATATTATCAGAAATATTAAATATTGCATAGTGGGTAAGTAACTATTATCTGTACTTAGATTTAAATATTGCAAACATGAATTTAAATTGCGCAGACAATATTACACAGATTTTGTTTTGTGATTTATGAAGCCAGGTGTTTGTGATTTATTGGTTTGTTAATAAAAATTGAATTAAATTACACAAAAAACTGAAAGGAAAGTGATAAATCTGTGTGAGCTGACTTCATACTGCTTTATATAAATTTTTTTATAAAATTCTAACTGAACTAATGAACTACCAGTTTATTATTTAATAAATAATAATATTTAAAAGTATTTAAGAATTAGAATATTTTTTAAATCCCTAGGGGAAAATAAAATTTCCATCATTGTGTAGAATCCTAATAAAATAACCTTAACTAATTTGAACTACTGAGACTTTAATTTCTCTGGCTTATCTAATAAATACAGTTAAAACACACTTTGTTAGCACGTTTGCCTCTTAGCGCTGGGGGTCCAGGTTTAAATCCCAATCTGGGTAGAGTTTCCATGTTCTCCCTATGTCAGCATGGGTTTCAAGACATGAATTCAAGGTAAATTGAATACTATAAATTGGTCCATTTAGTGTATTACAATAGATAGGTAAAATAGGTGATAGATTGGCGCCCTGTCCTAGGTGTATCAGCCCAGCACCTGAAACGTTTTCTTCTGAGATGGGGAACCAACTCACAACCCTAGTAGAGGATTAAACGGAAGATAATGAATGAATACATTCTTTGTCAGAAAGCAGGCTCTATGGTGAAACAACTGTTAATGTCAAGCTCTCCTTTTAATATTTTCTTTATATGACAATTTTCTGTGAATTTCACCATTGTGGGACCAATATCTCATCTTAATAACATGATTTTATAATCATGGTAAAAGTAACTTATTTTTTGATAATTGACATCAAAGGAAAATTGGCACCTACTTTTTTTGGCCCTGTGGCTTTGAGTTCCATCACACTGACGGTGTAGTTGATCCTTCGGCCTTTCTCATTGAACTGAATGTGTCCTGTGATGCCCTCAATCCTGACCTGAAACAAAAGCAAATTTTGAGCCAGTGTACATGCGTTTTCTTTTTTTCTGTCTGCTTCTTTGCTCTTATCAGTTCACCTCACAATTCTGGGAAGTATATTTTCCGTTGAGTGCTTCTCTCCCTGTTGTACAGTGCAGTGTGTCTTTCAGACCGAATGATGGGGTTAATTGACCCAACTGAACATCAGGCTCAACAGCGCGTGTCTGAGCAGATGGGCTCAATTCCCTCAGTCCAATTTAATGTGC
>JAFMOD010000731.1:31539-44020 GCA_019802435.1 Corydoras maculifer
GGTGTGATGCTTCATGCTGATTGATTGGATTAAAATACAAAGGAGTTTCTCCTGCAGACCATCTGTTAGGCTACAGTATTCCAGAAATATGTAATGTTCTATAAATCTACTACATCACAATCTAGCAATGTATACCTTGTACAGAAATAAGCACCTTTGGAAGATGATCATATGCATACCAAACATGACAAAGTGCAAACCATATTCATTCAATAAAACATAAGTTTCATTATTTCTACACCTCTCAGCGCTAGGGATTCCCGGTTCGAATCCCCATCTGGGTGGAGTTTCCATGTTCTCCCCGTGTCTGCGTGGGTTTCCTCCGGTTTCCTCCCACAGTCCAAAAACATGGATCAAGTTAATTGAATTCTCAAAATTGCCCCATATAGAGTGTGTCTGTGTGAGTGAGTGTGTGCCCAGCGATGGATTGGCGCCCTGTCCTGGGTCTATCTGCCCAGCGCCCGAGACGTTCTCCCCTGGATGTGCATGGGGAACCCCACCGCGACCCTAATAGAGGATAAGCGGGAGATAATGAATGAATGAATATATATATACCACTAAGCCACCGTGCCATATATATACAATATATATATATATATATATATATATATATATATATATATATATATATATATATATATATATATATGCACACACACACCCACCCATTATCTTCTTCTTGTCTGGGGTCTGATCATGAGGGCAGCAACCGAAGTAGGGAGACCCAATGCTCATGACCGATAACCATGCAATGTTGAAAAGGCGCGACAGCCAAGACCGCTCCACAAACGTCCAGACCTTTGAGGAACTCCGGACAGATTTCATTCACCCCTGAAGCCCTAACATCAAGGAGCTCTCTAACTACCTTAACAACTTCAGCCCCAGAGATGAAAAAGCCTCCTCCCAGGTCCGCTGAGTCTGCCTCCTCTCCGGAGAGCATATTGGAGGAATTGAGAAGGTCCTTAAAGTATTCCTTCCACCGTCTAATGACATCCCCAGTTGAAGTCAACAGTGCATCACCTCCACTATATACTGTGTTAGTGGCACACTGCTTTCCCCTCCTGAGTCGCCTGACAGTTTGCCAGAGTCTTCTTGCCCTGGCCTGTTGGTACCGGTCAGCTGTTTCTGGAGTCCCACAGGCCAGCCATGCCTGATGCGACTCCTTCTTCAGCTTCACGGCATCGCTCACACAGGTTGACCACCACACCACACCACACGGGTTGACGAGGTGCAGATCATCAGAGAACAGAGTAAATGTAACTAATCTATGTAAAGAAACTGGAGGACTACAGCATATAAGTTTAGAACTACAAAGTTCATCTATGTTGTAAATGGAAAAAAAAAAGGTGTACGAAATAAAATGGCCGATGAGGTTATGTATACTCTATTCAAAAGAGAAATCAAAAAATACATTATATTTGTATCATCATTATTAATACCTTTAAAGCATCACTTTTTTCTAGTGCTACAATCAGCACTAGAACTGAGAATTATTACTAAAACCTAAATGAAATGCTCTGTCTCACAGAATTTTTTATTATTGCAAATGAATAATTAACATTAGATGAAGCCTCTCCACCTGGTTATAGGTCATTAACAAAGTCTTAATGACCGTAGACCATACATATACAGTAATACAGTACTTAATACTAATTAAAAGCCAAACTTATTTGCAGTTTTCCTACTTAAGCAATTCGTCTTAAATTTAACCGAGTTTTCATTGATTCATTATCTTTCTCTTAATTTTCTACTAGGGTCGCTTGGGTGCCAATGTATTGCTGGGCACAATCACTCAATGTACCGTGAATCCATTTTTTGGACTTTGGGAGGAAACAGGTGAAGCTGGTGGAAACCCACTGGGACACAGGTGGAACATGGAAACTCCACCCAAATTGGGATTTGAATCAGGATTCTCAGTGCTGAGCGGCGAATGTCCTAGCCACTGAGCTACCGTACTGCCCTCTTACAAAGTTTATTAAAGAGTTTAGTAATTTTAAAAGTAAAATTGTTTTCTCACACAAGGCATTCATCTTGATTAATTTTAAGGTTCATTATAAAAACACAATACCAAATTAAATTAGCTACTGACTTCATCTTTGAGTTCATGAGTATTACTCAGAAAGTGGTTGGTGCAACAACACATCACTGTAAACATAACTTAGAATAAATTTTGTCACATGGTACTGAAATTTATAACTGAACTATTTTCCCACAAAGTGATGTGATGTTCGATCATTTCATCCCTGGAGCAATTAGGGTTTTTGGCCTTGTTTAAGGTCCACATAGCTCAACACCCTAACTACTGAGCTACAACAACCTCATGCAATAATACAACACAACAGTAGACTCCTGCCAAAGCATCAGGACCACAATAATTTGAGAGAACATCAAAGTATATTGAATAACTGTAAATTAAAACAGTTTAAATCAGAAGTATTCAATATCACATAAAAGGACATGAAAATAAATGTGCACTTACTGCAGCTGTGATTAAATATTTTTATTAGTAGGAACACAAACAAAAACTTAATTATTATTGCTAAACTAACTCGTTTAAGACTCCTGTAAGATGAAGTCACTTGGCATCTTTAGGAAACAACTTAAATCACATCTCTTCCACAAACACCTGATACTGTGTATAGCTTGATATATATATTAGCACGGTCGCCTCTCAGCGCTGGGTATTCCAGGTGCGAATCCCAATCTGGGTGGAGTTTCCATTTTCTCCCCTTGTCTGTGTGGGTTTCCTCCAGGTTCTCCAGTTTTCTTCCACAGTCCAAAAACATGGATTCAAGGTAAATTGCCCCATATGGAGTTTGGTTTTTTTGTATGGCCATGTGAGTGAGTGTATCCAGCGATAGAATAGCATCCTTTCTTGGATGTCAATCTGCCAAGTGCTTCAACGTTCTCCCCTGAATAGGCATGGGGAACTCCCCTGTGACTTTAGTATAGGATTAAGCAGAAGACAATGAATGAACGAATGTGTTGTTCTCTTATTTGTTAGTTGCTTTGGCTAAAAGCGTCTACTGAACGACTAAATGTAAATGTAAATGAACTTCATAAGCAGTCTCTAGAGTGTAATTAGAATGGCATTAATGTGAAAAACATTCAGTGATAGGTTTTGATGCATCAATGGTAATGCCTTGTTGATGAGAAAAGTCAACTAAGAGTAAAATAGAACAGAAAGGCTACATTAGTGCAAAAATCAGCATGGGCAAATGTGGCCACAACTTAGCAGAAGACATTAGGTCTAATAAATATGGTATTTACATGTAATGAGACTGAATGACAACTGTATTTAGTCAAGTGCTAAGTCCATGAAATGTAAAAATTTTTTTAGACTGTTTGAGCATATCGTGTTTTTTATGGTCATTGTAGTTTTCATAAATGCCCAAATGCTATGTATTACATCATTTTGTATACCCACTCAAAATTCACCTTAAGTGTTACCCACAATCCAACTGTTACATAAAGTCTCTAAAGGGAACTCATCGTTAGCTCCCAGGTGCATTGTTCAGGCTTTCTGCATCACGACACTCAGTGGACCATTGTGTTATTCTACCCCATAAGAGAATTCTTTAAGGAAGTGAAGCATTTTTCTCTCATTTGAGACAGCAACTGAAAAAAATCATGAGCTTTAAGGACAGGTGCAGAGACTTAATTATTATTATTATTATTTTACAATGAAAGGACAAATAGTGTAGTAAGGTGTAGTAGTGTAGTAATTTCATTTTTATGCAATGGAGAAAATAAGTATTTGACCCCTTACTGATTTTTGAGTGATTATTTTTATGGTAGCTTCATTTTAACAGTGAGGAATAGAATATTAAAAAATAAGTCCAGAAAATTAAATAATATTTAAATAAATAAATAAAAAATCAACAGAGGGAAATATATATTTACTTATATTTATTTATTTATAGACCCCTGGCAGACCGTAATCTTAGTAAATTTGTTACTTGCTTGTCCTATACATATAAAAGGCCACCTGCCAACAGACTCAGTGACACTCCAACATCTCCACCATGGGAAAGATTAAAGAGCTGTCTAAAGATGTCAGGGACAGAATTGTTGACCTACTGTACACAAGTCTGGAATGGGCTACAAAGCCATAAGTAAGAAGTTGCATGAGAAGGTGACAACTGTTGGTGCAAATATTCGGAAGTGGAAAGGGTACAACATTACTGTCAATCGACTTAGGCTTGGAGCTCCATGCAAGACATCACCACATGGAGTCTCATTAATCATGAGAAAGGTTAAAAATCAGCCAAAAACTACACACGAGGAGCTGGTTAATGATCTGAAGGCAGCTGGGACAGACAACATTGCTAATACACTGACACTTAATGGTTTAAAATTCTGCAGTCCATGCAAGGTTTCTCAAGAAGTCTCGCCTCAAGTTCGCCAATGAACATATTAATGACTCCGAGAGAGACTAGGACAAGGTGCTGTGGTCAGATCAAACCAAAAATGAACTTGACGTGTTTGAAGAAAGACATATACAGAATATGACCCTAAGAACACCATCAAAACCGTCAAGCATGGCCTGCCAACAAGAGTTTTACCACCAAGTATTATGATGTTTTACTAGGGGGTCAAATACCCCCTATTTGCTTCAATGAAATTTAATATCATTTTTATTTTCTCACATCATGTAATTTCTCAGTTTTTCTTTTGATATTGATATATGTGCCACTGTAAAAATAAAGCTAGCATACAATTATGAGACATTTCATTTATTTTTGTATTAAAACTTTCAGTGTCAGTGTCAACAATTCAGCAGGGGATCAAATACTTACTTCCTTCACTGTATATTTTGGGTCAGTGTTAAAAAAAAAAGAAAGAAAAAGAAAAAAAAAAAACGATTACAAATTGAAATACAAAAATAAAAAGCTTGGAAAGCACAACGTGAACAATGCATAAGTGTCCCTAGTTTAATTGTGGGATACAACGGAGTTGTATAAAAAGAACTAATCCAAGGATGGTGGCCTTGGGGAGGGGGGACTGTTTCAAGGTGGAGGCAACAAAGAGGCGCAGCAAAGAATCAACCTGCCTGGTAAATCATAGATCTTGAAATTTCGACAGGCGGAGAAAATTCAAGGAAAACTTGAAAGTCACTTCAGATCTGTCTGATCATAGTAACATGACACTTTTTGTGCTCATCAATCATTTTTTACTTTACTAGAATATGATGTAAGATTAGAACACTTCCTTTTTGGTATGTCATAATGCTGCTATTCACTTGGAAAATATACTATATATATATATATATATATATATATATATATATATATATATATATATATATATATATATATATATATATTCACTTCTTGTTTTAACACTCATTGTCCATTGATTTTGATCCAAAATTTCCATTTCGATGAAGTTTTCTCTTTTCCCTGATCAGGGTTCTGGTCTACCTGACAGAAAAGGTACTATTTCAGTGTGGGATGAAGTTCAGCACCAATAAAGTGATCTATTTGGCCTACTGTACTTACACACAGAGGAATTTGTCCTCCACAATTACCCCAATGATGCATTGAAACACACACACATGTACACACTAGGGGTGCTGAAAAGAATCGATTCTTCAATGAATTGTGATTTGTAGTTTAGGCAATTCGAAATCGATTCAAAATGTTTAAGAATTAATTATTTAAAAATGCGTTAACCAGCCGTTGTAGTTTGCTAGCATACTAGTTCATGGTAGTGGGAAGCATGGAGCAGGGAAAGAGCGCGATTCGCAGTTTAATTTTTTAATGTAAAGTTTTAAAGATTTGCAGAATCTAAATGCACTCTGACTGTAAAGTCTGTATTTTAGTTTCGATTAAAGGCTAATGCACTATGGTAAACTTATGTATTAAAATATTTTGAATTATTTGTTCATTGATAGATGTTTTTATGTATGAAGCCAGGCAGCTAAGCTAACCTAATACTGCTCATTTTAATTTAGTGCAATCCTATTTTTTGTAAAAATATAAAATGATGCAAAAAGATTTGATACAGGAAGGAACCTAAAAGTATTCTTTTAAATAAATGTTCTATTTGTTTACATTGTAGTTTCATCTTGTCAATCACATAATTTAAGCAAAATTTAAAGAGCATTTAAACTGAAAAAATAGTTTCTGAATTGAAAACCGTTTCTGAATCGAAAATCGATTCTGAATCGAGTTGTGACCTCAAAAATCGGAATCGAATCGAAAGACACTGTGAGATTCGCACCCCTAGTACACACACTCTACTGTAGTGTGTAGCAGAGTAAAGTTACACTTTGTAGTGGTGGGCGGCCTTTTACAGCATCCTTGGAAGCAATTGGGGTTAGGGGCCTTGCCAAAGGGCACTTTAGCCATAGTACTTGGTGGGACCAGGAATCCAACCTGGGACCTTCAGGTTGCAAGGCTGGTTCCATAACCTATAACTAGGATAACTTTCTTTCTCTGTACCTTCTGATGCAGTGCTGATATCTCAAAATTTCATTTGAATGTTTCATCAGAATGTGCACTATGGACTATGTCTAAAACATTATAAATTCCCTTTTTTTAATTTTCAAATTTCTTTTTTTGGCTTGTAAAATTAGAGAAAGCAAAAACTTATGAGCAGACAGTGTTTATATGGTAAGTTATATATACTGTCTTGTGGCACAAACGAGACCTTTTATCTCATTTTACTCTTTAAATTATTAAATAAATATAATAAGGTACAAGAGGGTGTACATTAAAGTAAATAAATAAAATGTTTATGAATAAAGAGGTGATGTTATTCCCAACGCATAGCAGAGAGCTGTTACACCTCTTTCCTGTGATTTTTTTTTCACATTAACACACAACCTAGAGTTGTCACGGTTTGTTTTGGTCACGTGGTGTGGGTTGGGTTATGTGTTCACGCCCCTGTAATCACGAGCACCTGGGTCTCATCACGTTTGTCTATTTATACCCTGCACTACCTGTCTCTCACCGCCAGTTTGTCTTGTGCCATGCCTGTGCTAAGCCCTGACACTACTAGCTCCCGTTCCTGCCTTGTTTACCTCGCCTAGTTCCTTGCGCCTTGTCGTTCTGTCTCTCTGTGTGTTCTCTGTGTGCAGTTCGTCATCCTGTCGCCTTCGCCCGTCAAGCCCCCTTCACGCTGTCTCCTGGAATTGGAACACGACCCACAGTGACGTCATCACCCACCGCCCCGTGTATTGCTTCGTTCTGTGTGCTGTATTCCCCACTGTGTTCAATAAACCTGCTTCTGTTTGTACCTCCGTCTCCAGCACCCGTCTCTCCGAGTAGCGAATCCGCCTCGCTCTGTCTTCGACCGTAACATTACAAACTGGCCACAATGGATTCCTCGGAGCAATGTGGCACCGGAGCGGAGCCAGCACAACCACCATTGGCCGGACCTCAGCCCGATCCACGCCTGGATCTGTTGTACAGCCGTCAGGAGGGAATGGCGGACCTGGTAAGCGAGCTGGCATTACAGCTACAGACCGCACTTGCTTCATTGCCTGCAGCCACCGCATCGACGGCTTCCCCGATCAACCAGGTACCGAACCCGCCGCCCGCGGTCGCTACGCGCCCCGACGGCGCCGCCGTCCTCCCCGAGACTTATGATGGCGATCTTCAGCGCTCCCGCGGCTTCCTATTTCAGTGTGAGCTGTACTTCAGTATCCGCCCTACGTGCTTCCCCACCGACGCGCAAAAGATTGCCTTCGTCATCGGACTTCTACGTGGCCGCGCGCTAAGCTGGGCCGGGGCAGCGCAAGGGCTTATCTCTCCGCTGGGCACCACGTATGCGGCCTTCATGCAAAGGTTCCGTGCGGTGTTCGACCGGCCGGACTACACCGACGACGTCGA
This sequence comes from Corydoras maculifer, assembly GCA_019802435.1. NCBI lineage: Eukaryota > Metazoa > Chordata > Actinopteri > Siluriformes > Callichthyidae > Corydoras > Corydoras maculifer. Next base: position 39,378 of record JAFMOD010000731.1, read on the forward strand.
CTCTCGGCTCCTCTCGGTACGCCAGGGAGCCCGTCCTGTAGCGGAGTTCGTGGTAGAATTCCAGACGATCGCCGCGGAGTCGGGATGGTGTGAGCGCGTGGTCTTCCGCCACGCGCTGAACTCCCAGATAAGGGACGAGCTTGCAACCCGGGACCGACCCGAGACGCTCCAGGACCTGGTTAATCTCGCCATACGCATTGACGGGAGAATCAATGAGCGTCGCAGAGAGCGCCAGACCCGTACCACCTCCACGCCTCTGGCTCCTGAAGTCCGGAGCATTCGCAAGGACCAGGGGTCGTGTTTCTACTGTGGCAGGGACGATCACCGGCTGCGAGATTGCCCCGTTCGCCCAAAGAGGACTGACTCGGCAGTAGAACTTGGGGTCCTGTCGAGTCCCACGCTAAATCCCCAAGCTCAACGCCTCAGCCTCCCCGCTACTTTTACCCTCCGGGAGAAGCAGGTGGCCGTGGACGTGCTATTGGATTCTGGAGCAGAGGAGAATCTGATAGACGCGGGTTTTGCCAACCACCACGGCCTGGTTATCTCTCCCCTAGCTAACCCCCTCCATACGTTGGCCCTGGACGGTAGGCGGCTGTTTCCCATCACACACCGCACCTCACCCATCCGGCTGACGTTGGAGGGCAACCACCAGGAAAGGATCTGCTTCTCGGTGTTCCGGTCCCCCGAGGCCCCTGTCATCCTGGGGTACCCCTGGTTTCGGAAGCATAATCCGCATGTCGACTGGGTCAACGCCCGTATCCTTACCTAAGGGAACCGAGTGTCACTCATTCTGCCTGCTCGCCGCTGTTCCCCCCAGCCATGCACCTGCCCGGAACAGCGCCAACACAGTAGACCTCTCCTCAATTCCCAGCAAGTACCACGACCTGGGGGAGGTCTTTAGCAAAGACAAGGCCTGCCAGCTACCGCCTCACAGGGCTTACGACTGCGCCATTGACCTTCTGCCCGGGGCTCCGCTTCCCTTCGGCCGGATCTACCCCCTGTCTCGTCCTGAGAGAGAGGCCATGGAGAAGTACGTGTCGAAGTGTCTCGCCACCGGCCTGATAAGACCCTCGACCTCCCCCGTAGGAGCCGGGTTCTTCTTTGTATCCAAGAAGGACGGCTCCCTACGTCCCTGCATCGATTACAGGGGGCTAAACACCATCACTGTCCCCTACAAATACCCTCTGCCATTAACATCTTCCGTATTTGAGTCTTTGCAGGGAGCAACCGTCTTCACCAAGCTGGACCTGCGGAACGCCTACCACCTGGTCCGCATAAGGGAGGGGGATGAATGGAAGACGGCGTTCAATACCCCCAGTGGCCACTACGAGTACTGCGTGGTCCCCTTCGGCCTCAAGAACGCCCCGGCCGTGTTCCAGTCTTTGGTGAATGACGTGTTGTGGGACTTCCTGGACAGATTTGTACATGTCTACCTGGATGACATCTTGATCTATTCTAGGTTCACCAGCGAACACATCCGGCACGTACGACTGGTACTAAACCGACTGCTACAGAACTGGCTGTACGCCAAAGCGGAGAAGTGCAGCTTTCACCAGGAATCCGTATCCTTCTTGGGTTTTATACTGTCCCCTGGGTCGGTGCGGCCGGATCCCGAAAAGGTCAGGGCCATTGCCGACTGGCCCACCCCCACGTCCAGGACAGAGCTGCAGCGGTTCTTGGGGTTCGCCAATTTCTACCGACGCTTCATCAAGAATTACAGCAGCATCACGGCACCGCTCACCGCCCTCACGTCCACCAAGGTGAGATTCGGCTGGACCAAGGAAGCTCAAGACGCCATGGACAACCTCAAGACCCGTTTCACCTCCGTCCCCATCCTTGTCCAGCCGGACCCCGCCAAACAATTTGTGGTGGAGGTTGACGCATCGGGGGCGGGAGTGGGAGCGGTCCTCTCCCAGAAGTCTGATGAGGGTCGTCTACACCCGTGCGCCTTCTTCTCCTGGAAGCTGTCTGCGGCGGAGAGGAACTATGACGTGGGGAACCGCGAGCTGCTGGCTGTTAAGCTCGCGCTGGAGGAGTGGCGTCACTGGCTGGAGGGGGCATCCCAGCCTTTTGTGATTTGGACCGACCATAAGAACCTGGCCTACATACAGTCTGCCAAGCGCCTGAATTCCCGTCAGGCCCGATGGGCCTTGTTATTTGGTCGGTTCAACTTCACCCTCTCCTACAGACCCGGGACGCGGAATGCCAAGCCCGACGCTCTGTCTCGCCTCTTCCATCATGAAGGTGAGGACGCCGACCCTGATGTAATCCTCCCTCCCAGTCGTGTGGTTGCAGGTATCGCCTGGGAGGTCCGGCGAGTCATCGAGCGCGAGCTGGAGAAGGACCCGGACCCAGGGCTGGGCCCACCTGACCGGACCTTCGTGCCCACCGCCGCTCGTCCCACAGTACTCAAGTGGGGCCACGAATCCCGCTGGGCCGGCTACCCGGGTGGGGCTCGCACAGAAGAAATCATCAGGCGCCGGTTGTGGTGGCCCTCCGTGGCGGCCGACGTCCGGGAGTTCGTCGCTGCCTGCACCACCTGCGCCCGAAACAAAACATCACACCAGCCCCCCGCCGGACTACTCCAACCGCTCTCCATACCTGGGCGCCCCTGGTCCCATATCGCCTTGGATTTCGTCACGGGACTGCCGGACTCCAAAGGTAAAATGGTGATTTTAACCATTATAGACCGCTTCTCCAAGTCTGTCCGACTAATCGCTCTGGCCAAGCTTCCTTCCGCTCTAGATACCGCCAGAATATGTTTTGAACAAGTCTTCCGGATCTTTGGTATCCCCTCAGACATCGTCTCAGACCGGGGACCCCAATTCATCTCCCAGGTATGGAGAGCCTTCCACAAGTTCTTCGGAACGGTTGTGTCGCTGACGTCTGGTGGCCACCCCCAGTCCAACGGGCAGGCCGAGAGGGCCAACCAAGTAGTGGAGACCACCCTGCGCTGCATATCCGCCCAACACCCAGAAGGCTGGAGCGAGAATCTCGCCTGGGTGGAGTACGCGATAAACACTGTGTGCTGCTCCGCCACTGGGAGGTCGCCCTTCGAAGTAGCACTGGGCTACCAACCCCCCCTGTTCCCGGAGGACCAGTCTGAGATCCACGTCCCGTCTGTTGCCCAGCACATCCGCCGCTGCCGCCGCACCTGGAAGAACGCCCTAATAGCACTCCGCCAAGCCCAAGCAACCACCGTCACCTCCGCCAACCGCAAACGCCGCCTGGCCCCCAGTTACAAGGTGGGGCAACTCGTCTGGCTGTCCACTAAGAACATACCTCTAAGAACAGAATCCCGCAAATTGAGCCCCCGCTTTATCGGTCCCTTCCCGATCACCCGTGTCCTCAGCCCTGCAGCCGTCCGCCTCCACCTGCCCCGCTCCATGCGTACCCACCCCACCTTCTACGTCTCCCACATCAAACCCGTCGTCCACTCCCCGCTCAATCCCCCGCCCCCGCCCAGCCCCCACCCCACGCCTAATTGATGGTCAGCCCGCCTATACCGTCCACCGCCTGCTGGACTCCCGACGTCGTGGCTGAGGCATCCAGTTCCTGGTAGACTGGAGAGGTTACGGGCCCGAAGAACGCTCCTGGGTGCCTCAGGCCGCTATTCTGGACCCCTCCCAAATCGCAGAGTTCCACCTCCGCTACCCGGACAAGCCATTTAGGGCGCCGGGAGGCAGCCGTTGAGGGGGGGGTAATGTCACGGTTTGTTTTGGTCACGTGGTGTGAGTTGGGTTATGTGTTCACGCCCCTGTAATCACGAGCACCTGGGTCTCATCACGTTTGTCTATTTATACCCTGCACTACCTGTCTCTCACCGCCAGTTTGTCCTGTGCCATGCCTGTGCTAAGCCATGATACTACTAGCTCCCGTTCCTGGCTTGTTTACCTCGCCTAGTTCCTTGCGCCTTGTCGTCTGTCTCTGTGTGTGTTCCCTGTGTGCAGTTCGTCATCCTGCCGCCTTCGCCTCGTCAAGCCCCCTTCACGCTGTCTCCTGGAATTGGAACACGACCCACAGTGACGTCATCACCCACCGCCCCGTGTATTGCTTCGTCCTGTGTGCTGTATTCCCCACTGTGTTCAATAAACCTGCTTCTGTTTGTACCTCCGTCTCCAGCACCCGTCTCTCCGAATAGTGAATCCGCCTCGCTCGGTCTTCGACCGTAACAAGAGTGCCTTAATGTTTTTATAAAATGTTTATAAAACACTATAACAAAAAAACAAGGTTTAATTCATAAATGTATTTTTTTAACAAAATTATTAATAAACTTCTGTGACATAATAAATTCCAGTTTTAAAGGAAACTATCTTAGCTCTTTCTGTTTATATATATATATATATATATATATATATATATATATATATATATATATATATATATATATATATATATATATTTATTCATTCATTCATTATCTTCCGCTTATCCTCTATTAGGGTCGCGGTGAGGTTCCCCATGCCCATCCAGGGGAGAACGTCTCGGGCGCTGGGCAGATAGACCCAGGACAGGGCGCCAATCCATCGCTGGGCACACACTCACTCACGCAGACACACACTATAGGGGGCAATTTTGAGAATTCAATTAACTTGTTCCATGTTTTTGGACTGTGGGAGGAAACCGGAGAACCCGGAGGAAAC
>JAFMOD010000732.1:4293-28864 GCA_019802435.1 Corydoras maculifer
AAAGCAGTGTGTTCTTCCAAGACAAGCCCAAGATCGCGATCGACTCTGACCTCGGCAGCATTAGGCCTCTCCAAGACAGAGCTCCGAAGTCCATACTGCCCTTTCTCTTAGGTGGGGTTGTTGACAAGTTGGTGCCTGTAAGCTTTATCTACCAGGTCATACATTTTGTTCAGGTCATGCTGGCAACCTGACCTTAAGCACCATCCGTCAATACTAGCCTGTCAATACTGTGGGAGGAAACCGGAGAACCCGGAGGAAACTCACGCGGACACGGGGAGAACATGGAAACTCCACCCAGATGGGGATTCGAACCGGGAAGCCCAAGGTGCTGAGAGGCGAACGTCCTAACCACTAAGCCACCGTCCTTTAAAATAATTTTTGCTTATTCTTTCATTTATCCCTTGTTACTATTTGAAAGTTTTGCAGGTTCTTCACATATTAGCAGATGTTTTTTGAATAGAAAACATGTATTCAGGTTTTAATTAATTTTTTCCCTTTCTAATTTTTTTTGCTTATCCACTATCAACCATTGGAACTTTGGCATGTTCTCCACATTACCGTTATTTCTAAGTTACACACGAAATTAAGTAGTTCTGCTGTACTTCTTAATCGTATTATAGATATTATTTCTAACGCTTTTATGCATGTTGAGCCTTACATAGTCATAATACGCACAGAATGTAGCGTAAATTTGAGAAGCCCAGCGATGCATCCTAAATGATCTTATCATGAGTAAGGCCTTAGAAACGACTTGTATACAATGAAATCACCAAAAACGTGGAGTTTAAAGAAAATATTCGTAAGTAAAGTATAGATGTTCCTAAATGCATTAAGCGCTTAAAATGAACATATGTCATTAGATGCGATTATGTGCACTTAAGGACAATGTCAATTTCATTTGAGCATTGTTTTTGTAAACTAACTTTTTTGATGATAATTAGAAGCATTAGATATGATTATGTGCACTTTGGACAATGTTAACTTCTTTTAAGCAGTGTTTTGTTAAATTTAACATTTTTGGTGATGAATGAACATTTCTGACGTATTTAAGGCATTTGTGCACATAAGACACTAAATTAAGTAGTTCTGCTGTTCGGAGCTTACATCACTCCACAAACACTTGGAAGAAAATCAATATATTTTTTTATTCAATTTACAGTTCCAATTGTGTTAATTTCATTTACATTCCAATGCTGTTCCTCCACCGCAGTTGCAGCTAAAAAATAACAGGAGCAAAGGTCCATCTTACCTTATTGCGGCCTCTGTGACTACTGTGCAAGTTCTTAGTAGGAATCAATCATTTGTTCTATTTTCTGCATCCTTCAATCATCCTTCAACCATCACTGCTACCAATTGTTAGGAAATCTCAATTTAATGCTGAACCTTTTCTGAAGGAGTCGAAAAACCACAATGCAGACACCTTGGTTGATACTTGAATCAAGCGGTTTATTTAAGGCAAACCAAGTTAAAGCAGTGTGTTCTTCCAAGACAAGCCCAAGATTGCGATCAACTCTGGCAGCTTTGTTTGTTGTCAACCTTTGGAAGTTTGGCATGTTCTCCACATTAGCATAGCTATCATTTTTTTGAATTGCAAACAGCTTTAGGGGTTTTTGTTTTTTCTTTTTTCTTTTTTTCGCTTTCATTTTAGTTAATCTTTTGGCAAGCTTCTGGTGAGATTTTAAAGTTTGGCATGTTCTCCACATTAGCATAGTTTACAACAATCAAAAAAAAAAAACTTTCCAACTTCTTGACTTTTGTTTTTTTCTATTTTTTTTTACCTTCATCCTTTTGGTTACTCCCACTGTCAACTTTTGGAAAATTGGCATGTTCTCCACATTAGCATAGTTAACATTTTTTCTTGAATTTCAAACAACTTCAGAGGTTTTCAATTTCTTCTCTTTAAAAGTTTTTGCTAATCCTTTTGGCAAGCTTCTGGTAAGATTTTGAAGTTTGGTATGTTCTCCTCATTAGCATAGTTATCATTTTTTTGAATTTCCAACATCTTTACAGGTTTTGTTTATTTTTTTCCCTTCATTTTAATTGTTTTCGCTCATCTGTTTTTGGCCAGTGTCAACCTTTGGAAGTTTGGCATGTTCTCTACATTAGCGTAGTTAGAATTGTTTTGAATTTCCAACAACTTTACAAGTTATATTTCTTCTTTTCCTTTTTTTCCTTTTAATATTTTTTTTGCTTATCCTTTTGGTTAGCCACTGCCAACCTTCAGAAGTTTGGCATGTTCTCCACATTAGTATAGTTAGCATTGTTTTGAATTGCAAACATCTTTACAGGTTTTTGTTTTTTCTTTTTCTTTTTGCTTTCATCCTTTGGCAAGCTTCTGGTAAGATTTTGAAGTTTGGCATGTTCTCCACATTAGCATAGATATAATTTATCATTTTTTAAAATTTCCAACAACTTTACAGGTTTTTAATATATATATTAAAAACAGGTTTTTAATATATTTTTTTATTCAATTTACAATTCCAATTGTGTTAATTTCATTTACATTCCAATGCTGTTCCACCGCAGTCACAGCTTAAAGAAACAGGAGCAAACCTTCTTACCTTATTGGGGCCTCTGTGACTACTGCGCAAGTTCTTAGTTGGAATCAATCATTTGTTCAATAGGATTCAATTTTCTGCATCCTTCAATCATCCTTCAACCATCCCTGCTACCATTTGTTAGGAAATCTCAATGTTGAACCTTTTCTGAAGGAGTTGAAAAACCACAATGCAGACACTTTGGTTGATACTCGAATCAAGCGGTTTATTTAAGACAAACCAAGTTAAAGCAGTGTGTTCTTCCAAGACAAGCCCAAGATCGCGATCAACTCCGACCTCGGCAGCTTTGTTTGTTTGTTTGTTGTCAACCTTTTGAAGTTTGGCATGTTCTCCACATTAGCATAGTTCGCTTTTTTTGAATTGCAAACATCTTAACAGTTTTTATTTCTTCATTTCATTTTTTTTCCTTTTTATATTTTTTACACATACTTTTGGTCAGCCACTGCCAACCTTTGGAAGTTTGGCATGTTCTCCACATTAGCATAGCTAACATATTTTTGAATTACAAACAGCTTTACAGGTTTTTGTTTTTTCTTTTTCTTTTTCGCTTTCATTTTAGTTCATCTTTTGGCAAGCTTCTGGTGAGATTTTGAAGTTTGATATGTTCTCCAAATTAGAATAGTTATTTTTTTAAATTTACAACAACTTTCAAAAAAACTTTTCAACTTCTTCACTTATTCTAATTTTTTTACCTTCATCCTTTTGGTTACTTCCACTGTCAACTTTTGGAAATTTGGCATGTTCTCCACATTAGCATAGTTAACATTTTTTCTAGAATTTCAAACAACTTTAGAGGTTTTCATTTCTTCTCTTTAATAGTTTTTGCTCATCCTTTTGGCAAGCTTCTGGTAAGATTTTGAAGTGTGGTATGTTCTCCACATTAGCACAGTTATCATTTTTTTGTATTTACAACAACTTTTTAAAAAAAAACTTTCTAACTTCTTCACTTTTGTTTCTTTCTAATATTTTTACCTTCATGCTTTTGGTTACTCCCACTGTCAACTTTTGGAAATTTGGCATGTTCTCCACATTAGCATAGTTAACACTTTTTCTTATATTTCAAACAACTTAGAGGTTTTCATTTCTTCTCTTTAATAGTTTTTGCTAATCCTTTTGGCAAGCTTCTGGTAAGATTTTGAAGATTGGTATGTGCTCCACATTAGCATAGTTATCATTTTTTAAAATTTCCAACAACTTTGCAGGTTTTCATTTCTTTTTTCATTTATTTATTTTTTTTTCATTTTAATTGTTTTTGCTTATCCGTTTGTTTGGCCTCTGTCAACCCTTGGCATGTTTTTTGGAAGTTTGGCATGTTCTCCACATTAGCATAGTTACCTATTTTTGAATAGCAAACATCTTAACAGGTTTTTATTCTTTTTTCCTTTTTATATATTTTTGCTTATCCTTTTGGTTTAGCCACTGACAACCTTTGGAAGTTTGACATGTTCTCCACATCAGTATAGTTAGCATTTTTATGTATTGTTAACATCTTAACAGGTTTTTATTTCTTCTTTTCGTTTTAATATTTTTAAGCTTTTCCTTTTGTTTAACCACTGCCATCCTTTGAAAGTTTGGCATGTTCTCCACATTAGTGTATTTAGCATTTTTTTAATCTGCTAAAATCTTTACAGGTTTGCGTTTTTTTTTCTTTTTTTTCGCTTTCATTTTAGTTCATCCTTTGGCAAGCTTCTGGTAAGATTTTGAAGTTTGGCATGTTCGCCACACTAGCAAAGTTATAATTTTTTTGAATTTCCAACAATTTATTTCTTTGTCTTCCTTCTTTTAAATTGTCTTTGCTCATCCGTTTGTTTGTCCTCCGTCAACCTTTGGCACTTTGGCATGTTCTCCCAATTAGCATAGTTAACTATTTTCTGAATTTCAAACAACTTTACAGGTTTTTAGTTCTTCTTTACTTTTTAATTCTTTTATATATTTTACTTTTATCTTTTTGGTAAACCCCACTGTCAACTTTTGGAAATTTTGCATGTTCTCCGCATAGTTAACTTTATTTTTTTTGTCCTTTAAATTCATTCATTCATTATCTTTATCCTATATTAGGGTCGCGGGGTTTTCCATGCCAATCCAGGGGAGAACATATCTGGCACTGGGCAGATACACCCAGGACAGGGCGCCAACCTATCGCTGGCACACACTCACTCACACAGACACACTCTATATGGGGCAATTTAAAGAACTCAATTGACTTGATCCATGTTTTTAAACTGTGGGAGGAAACCGGAGAACCCGGAGGAAACTCACGCGGACACGGGGAGAACATGGAAACTCCACCCAGATGGGGATTCGAACCGGGAAGCCCAAGGTGCTGAGAGGCGAACGTCCTAACCACTAAGCCACCGTCCTTTAAAATAATTTTTGCTTATTCTTGCATTTATCCCTTGTTACTATTTGAAAGTTTTGCAGGTTCTTCACATATTAGCAGATGTTTTTTGAATAGAAAACATGTATTCAGGTTTTAATTAATTTTTTCCCTTCCTAATTGTTTTTGCTTATCCACTATCAACCATTGGAACTTTGGCATGTTCTCCACATTAACGTTATTTCTTAGTTACACACGAAATTAAGTAGTTCTGCTGTACTTCTCAATCGTATTGGAGGTATCATTAGGCTATGGCCTAAATACGCACAGAATGTAGTGTAATCCTAATGTAGCCTGAGCGATGAACAAATCATGAGTAAAAATGCCTTTGAATCGACTTGAATGCACTGAAATCACCAAAAACATCGTCAGTAAAGTGTAGATGTTCCTAAATGCATTAAGCGCTTAAAACGATCATATAACTGCGCCTTTATGCAATTATGTATGTAAAAATTAAGTAGTCCTGTTGTAATTCTCTCTCATGATATATCTCGGCATTTCTAACGGACGGTATGTGGAGAACATTAGTATAGTTATCATTTTTTTTAATTTCCAACAACTTTACAGGTTTTTATTTCTTTTTTCCCCTTTCTTTTTAATTGTTTTTGCTTATCCTTTTGGTTAGCCACTTTTGGAAGAATGTTCTCAACATTAGTGTAGTTAAGTATTTTTTTGAATTGTAAACGTCTTTACATTTTTTCTTTATTTTTTCACTTTCTTTTTAGTTCATCCTTTGGTAAGCTTCTGGTAAGATTTTGAAGTTTGTTATGTTCTCCACATTAGCATACTTATCATGTTTTTTTAATTTCCAACAACTTTACAGTTTTTTTTTCTTTTTTCCCCTTCTTTTTAATTGTTATTGCTCATCCGTTTGTTTGGCCTCTGTCAACCTTTGGCATGTTCTTTGGAAGTTAGGCATGTTCTCCACATTAGCATAGTTACCTATTATTTAATAGCAAACATCTTAACAGGTTTTTATTCTTTTCCTTTTTTCCTTTTTATATATTTTTGCTTATCCTTTTGGTTTAGCCACTGCCAACCTTTGGAAGTTTGACATGTTCTCCACATTAGTATAGTTAGCATTTTTTTGTATTGTAAACATCTTAACAGGTTTTTATTTCTTCTTTTCGTTTTAATATTTTTAAGCTTATCCTTTTGTTTAACCACTGCCAACCTTTGAAAGTTTGGCATGTTCTCCACATTAGTGTAGTTAGCATTTTTTTATATTTCTAAAATCTTCACAGGTTTGCATTTTTTCTTTTTTTTTCCCTTTTATTTTAGTTCATTCTTTGGCAAGCTTCTGGTAAGATTTTGAAGTTTGGCATGTTCGCCACACTAGCAAAGTTATCATTTTTTTGAATTTCCAACAATTTACAAGTTTTTATTACTTTGTCTCCCTTCTTTTAAATTGTTTTTGCTCATCCGTTTGTTTGTCCTCTGTTAACCTTTGGCACTTTGGCATGTTCTCCCAATTAGCATAGTTAACTATTTTTTTTTACAGGTTTTTAGTTCTTCTTTACTTTTTAATTCCTTTTAATATTTTACTTTTATCCTTTTGGTTAGCCCCACTGTTAACTTTTGTAAATTTTGCATGTTCTCCACATAGTTACCTTTTTTAAAATTTCAAACAACTTTGGTTTTCATTTCTTCTTTTTTCACTTGTTTTTAATTGTTTTTGCTCATCCTTTTTGGTTTGACATGTTCTCCACATTAGCGAATCATTTTTTTGAATTTCCAAAATAGGTTTTAATTTCTTTTTTTCTTTTTGTCCTTTAAATTCATTCATTCATTCATTATCTTCCGCTTTATCCTATATTAGTGTCGCGGGGGGGGGGTTCCCCATGCCCATCCAGGGGAGAACGTTTCGGGTGCTGGGCAGATACACCCAGGACTGGGCGCCAACCTATCTCTGGGCACACACTCACTCACACAGACACACTCTATATGGGGCAATTTGGAGAACTCAATTGACTTGATCCATGTTTTTGGACTGTGGGAGGAACCGGAGAACCCGGAGGACACCCACGCAGACACGAGGAGAACATGGAAACTCCACCCAGATGGGGATTCGAACCGGGAATCCCTAGTGCTGAGAGGCGAACGTGCTAACCACTAAGCCACCGTGCTGCCCGTCCTTTAAGTTCTTTTTGCTTATTCTTTCGTTTATCCCTTGTTACCATTTGAAAGTTAGGCATGTTCTTCACATATTAGAAGATGTTTTTTGAATAGAAAACATGTATATAGGTTTTTATTTATTTTTTCCCTTCCTAATTGTTTTTGCTTATCCACTATCAACCATTGGAACTTTGGCATGTTCTCCGCATTAGCGTTATTTCTTAGTTACACACGAAATTAAGTAGTTCTGCTGTATCTGCTAATCATATTATATCTATCATTTCTAACGCTTTTATGCATGTGAAGCCTTACATAGTCATAATGCGCACAGAATGTAGCGTAAATTTGAGAAGCCCAGTGATGCATCCTAAATGAGTAAGGCCTTAGAATTGACTTGTATACAATGAAATCACCAAAATCGTGAAGTTTAAAGCAAATTTTCGTCAGTAAAGTGTAGATGCTAAATGCATTAAGCGCTTAAAACGAACATATCTGTGCATTAGATGCAATTATGTGCACTTTGGACAATGTTAACTACTTTTAAGCAGTGTTTTGGTAAACTTAACATTTTTGGTGATGAATGAACATTTCTGACGTTTTTAAGGCATTTAAAATTAATCTTATGATATATCTGTGCGTTTCTAACGCTGTTAGGCATGCGAAGCCTTACAAAGTCATAAAACGCACAGAATGTAGCGTAAACTTGCAGCAATTCAGCCTAAAGAACTTATCATGAGTAAAAATGCCTTACATACGACTTGAATGCAAGGAAATCACCAAAAACATGAAGTTTAAAGCAAATCTTACATAGTCATAAAACGCACAGAATGTAGCATAAACCTGAGAAGCCCAGCGATACAGCCTAAATGAATTTATCATGGACCAATGTCAACTTCATTTAAACAGTGATTTTGGAAACTTAACATTCGGATGATAAATGAACACATCTGTCGTTTTTAAGTCATTTGTGCACATTAGACACAAAATTAAGTAGTTCTTCAGTACTTCTCACTCTCATGTTATATCTGTAAGTTTCTAATGCTTTTATGCATGTGAAGTCTTAGAAAGTCATAAAACGCACAGAATGTAGCGTAAACTTGCAGCAAACTTATCATGAGTAAAAATGCATAAGAAACGACTTGAATGCACTGAAATCACCAAAAACGTGAAGTTTACAGCAAAACTACGTCAAACCTTTGTAAACAACTTTTTTGATGATAATTAAGTGCGAAGTATTAGATGCGATTATGTGCTTAGGGACAATGTTAACTTCATTTCAGCATTGTTTTTGGAAACTGAACATTTTTGATGATAATTGAACATTTCTGGCGTTTTTAAGGCATTTGTGCACATTAGACACGAAATTAAGTAGTTCTGCTGTACTTCTCATGCTTATATTATATCTGTGCGTTTCTAACGCTTTAACGCATGTGAATCCTTACAAAGTCATAAAACGTACAGAATGTAGCGTAATCCTAATGTAGCCTAAGCGATGAACAAATCATGAGTAAAAATGCCTTTGAATCAACTTGAATACACTGAAATATCTAAAAACGTTCAAAGCAAAACAAAGTCAGTAACGTAAAAATGTTAGGTATGTTTCCGCATTAGCATATCAAACCACTTCACAGGTTTTTATTTCTTCTTTTCCTTTTTTTTACTTTAACATTCTTTTTGCTTATCGTTTTGGTTAGCCACTGCCAAACATTAGGAAGTTAGGCATTTTCTCCATATTAGCATGGTTAGCATTATTTTAAACAAATTTACAGTTTTTTTTTCCTTCTTTTCCTTTTGTTTCTTTTAATATTTTTTGGCTTATCCTTTTGCTCAGCCACTTACAACCTTGGGAAGTTTGGAATGTTCGCCACATTAGTATAGTTAGCTTTTTTTTTAATTGTAAACATCTTTACAGGTTTTTTTTTCTTTTTATCGCTTTCATTTTAGTTCATCCTTTGGCAAGCTTCTGGTATGAGTTTGAAGTTTGATATGTTCTCCACTTTAGCATAGTAATCATTTCTTTGAATTTCCTTTTGTTCCTAATATTTTTAGTCAGCCGCTGCCATCTTTTGGAAGTTTGGCATGTTCTTTACAGTAGCATAGTTAGCTTTTTTTATAGCAAACATCATAACAGGTTTTTGTTTTTTCACTTTCATTTTATTTCATTCTCTGGTAAGATTTTGAAGTTTGGTATGTTCTCCACATTAGCATAGTTATGGAAAATCGGAATCAAATTGCAATTCAAAAAAATGTTAACTGTGCAATTGTGGAGAACATGCTTAATTTCCAAAGGTTGACAGAGGCTAAACAAAAGGATAAACAAAACACTTATAAAGAAGTGAAAAAAAGAAATAAAAACCTCAAAAGTTGTTTAAAATTCCAAAAAATGTTAACTATGCTAATGTGGAGAACATTCCAAAATTCAAAATCTTAACAGAAGCTTATCAAAGAATGAACAACTAAATTAAAAGAGGGAAAAAAGAAAAAGAAAAAACTTGTAAAGTTTTTTACAATTCCAAAAAATGCTAACTATACTATGTGGAGAACATGCCAAACTTCCAAAGTTTGACACTTGCTACAATTAAAATAAAAGAGAAAAAATAAAAAGCAAAAACCTCTAAAGTTGTTTGATGTGCTCTGCTAATGTGAAGAACATACCAAATTTTCAAAAGTTAACAGTGGGTAACCAAAAGAATATTGAAAGGATGTAAAGTAAAGGATGTAAAGATGTTTGCCATTCAAAAAAATGCTAAATATACTAATGTGGAGGACATTCCAAACTTCCTAATGATGGCAGTGGCTAACCAAGCAAAAAAAATTAAAAGGAAAAGAAGAAATAAAAACATGTATTATTAAGTTATTGGAAATTTTAAAAAATGCTAACTACGTGGAGAACATGCCAAATTTCCAAAGTGGCTAACCAAAAGGATAAACAAAAACAATTAAAAAGCAAATAAAGGAAAAAAGAAATTTAAAAACGGTACATTTTTTGGAAATAAAAAAAATGCTAAATATGCTAATGTTAAGAACATGCCTAACTTCCAAATGTTAACAGACCCTAACCAAAAGAATGAACAACTAACGTAAAGATGTAGGACTTTTGAATATTAGTATTGTATCAATGAAGTCCTCCCTCCGCGTCCCATTACCAAATATCCGAAAATAGGAGCCGGTCGAAGGTTAATGCGTGTTTGATTAATTAAAATATCTGACGCCAAAGATATGTTTTAAATGGTAACTTTAGTTACACGAGTGCCCTTCTGCACTAAACAGGTTAATTCTTCCTAATGGTTAAGCCTTAAAGTATCTGACTCAAAGGTATTTTATAAGCACGCAGAAATGCTAATTCTGTCAGCGGATACATGGACAGAAACTATATTGACATGTGGATCATAAAATAATTTTTATATCCCTCAGAGGTCAATCTTATATTTGCTTATATTTTACCATTTAACAAGACATATATAGCCTTTGATTTCAGTCTTAAAAGATCGACTGGTACATTACTTAAGTAATAACTAAGTTTATTTACAAGTAAACAGTAGGATTAATAAAGATTACAATACAAAGTTACAAGGATTCTACTTACACAAATCACACCAACTGTTTAATGGAAATGAGTTGTCCAAACTCAATAATGCCTTTTATCCTCTCTCCCCAGAAAAACCATGCAGTCCTCTCAGCCTCACCTCATGTGGAAGCGTCCTAAAAGCTCCCTCCAAACCTCTATCTTTGTGTGTGTTACATACTTGTATATAAGCTTCTAACTTCTTTAAAGTTTCCGCCTAGGTCATTTAAATGTAAAAAGTTCAGGAATCAGCTGGAAACATGTGTCACCTTTACAGGTGACACATGTTTCCAGCTGATTCCTGAACAGTACAATCATTCATTTTACCTTGATTTGATCATCACTTTGGGGTCCCTATTGTCCCTGTAAAAGTTGCTTTGCTAGAACTCACTGATGAGTAAGAACCAATTGTCCTTTCTTTCTGTTTGAGATAATCTCGTCACCTGTTTGTGGCTTTTGAGTATCTGCATCATAAAAGCTGGCAAAGTCACATGTTTATAAGAAACAATTTGTATCAGTAATTTGTACCAGGTATAAATATACTGTATGATACTTTACAACATAATGTACATTTTTTACCTTAACGAGAGGATTGTATTATAATATAGTCACTATACTATAGACATAGTGCAAATCATTATTAATACATAATTATTATTCATTCAATACAGCACAAGTTTCCTTATTTCTACAAATCCCTCCTCTTTTTTAGGGACGTATGAGAGCAGGGCTATTAAAGGCCCTATAAAACTTGTGGGTCTTTCATAGATAGACGAAGAGTAACGATGCATCTCTGTGACATCGCTATATACAGCAGCATATTGAACAGAACACATCCTTAGAAGATCCAGTCTCAGTTGGTCAGGATGATGGTTGTCTGTTCCGCTGTGTTCCCCCCCACCTGTGCTTGAGTCAGGTGGTAGTTTAGTCTTCTTGACGAGGTGATGTCTGGTCTCCGTCATTGTTTGTGTCCTCCTGGTAAAAAGCATTCGGCCATTCTGGGCAGAATGTGTTGTTTATTGTGCACATCAGTCCTCTATTCCTGAAAGTGTTCATCTTAATGAACAGATACCACTCTTTGAGTCGTTTGGTTACCGTCAGTGTATCCTTGAAAGGTGTGAACACTCAGTACTTGGTGATTTTGACAGTCATATTTAGAAAAAGAAAGTATTACAAATGCAATTAACAGTTGTGTTAGAATAATATTTCATAAAAGATAAAGATAAAAATAAATTGCATTGTATAAAGCTGATAAGGCGGTGGCTTAGTGGTCAGCACGTTCGCCTCTCAGCGCTAGGGATTCCCGGTTCGAATCCCCATCTGGGTGGAGTTTCCATGTTCTCCCCGTGTCTGCGTGAGTTTCCTCCGGGTTCTCCGGTTTCCTCCCACAGTCCAAAAACATGGATCAAGTTAATTGAATTCTCAAAATTGCCCCGTTTAGAGTGTGTCTGTGTGAGTGAGTGTGTGCCCAGCGATGGATTGGCGCCCTGTCCTGGGTCTATCTGCCCAGCGCCCGAGACGTTCTCCCCTGGATGGGCATGGGGAACCCCACCGCGACCCTAATAGAGGATAAGCGGGAGATGATGAATGAATGAATGAATGAATGTATAAAGCTGATCTTTTTGTTTTATCTGATAACCTGGTCCTTCATGGCACTATCCAGAGAGTGAGATAAAAAGATATACTGGGACGCTCATTTCAATTAAGCAGCATTATATTTACATTAAGAAGTAAAAAGGTTATGCAATATTAACAAACAGATCTTGTTTCCAGCAGCGTCTCTACTTCCTACGAAGGCTGAGGAAGGCACATCTCCCACCCACCCCCATCCTCACCACATTCTACAGGGGAACCATTGAGAGCATACTGAGCAGTTGCATCACCACCTGGTTCAGGAACTGCACCGTATTGGACCGCAAGTCTCTGTCCGTGATGGAGGGGAGAGAGACACCGATGATCTTCTCAGCTGTCTTCACTACCCGCTGCATTTTCACCACACGCTGCATCCGCAAGGCAACCAGCATTGTGGATGACAACACTCACCCCTCACCCCAACACCTCCAGACTGTGTAACAGTTTCTTTCCTCAGGCCATCAGACTTTTAAACAATTTCACCAGCACTGTTACCTCTCCACTAAATGTTAAATGTTGGACAATAACCAAACTCATGGTTTACTTTGTCATTACTTGAATGTTTATTGTTTCATTACTTGAATGTTTACTTGAAGGGAAACAAAATGTGTTCATTACTTGAAAGTTTATTGTTCATTACTTGAATGTTTATTGTTTACTGTACTGTGTATCGTCCTGTATTTATTGTAATAATTTTATTTCCTTGTGTTTGCACATGTGCACTTTGTGTTGGCTGTTATAGCACCTTGTTCCTGGGAACGCTGTCTCGTTGCACATATATTGAACTGCGCTTTATATTGTGAAATGACAAATAAAAAAATACTTGATACTTGTTTGTGATGTGACTGTGTGCATTAGTTCTACAGTGATCAAATCACTAATCTGGCAAATGATTTTCACTGTGTGTTTGGAAAGTAAAAACGATTATTGAAATGGTGGAAATAACATGTATGTGTGTACAGTACATTCTGCTGGGGTGTGGTGGCCACATATGGAAAATTACCGGTATATAAATTTGGCTACACACATTCCAAAGTGGTAACATGCCTTCCCACCCTTTGGTCAAAACAATGTGTTTTGTTTTATACAAAACAACCTGTAAAAGGGAAAGTTAAAATGTATAAGGGTCTATATGTGGTGAGTTTAATTGCAGTGCGCAGGTGTGTGCATTAAGAAATGGCTAATTCAAGGTCACATGTGCTGTAACCTTTTTATGATTAGAAGGGGTGCTCGATTCCCCTAAGTTTTGACTTTTAGTTGTAAGATTCATAACTAACATTTGTCATAACTAACAAAGTCAGACAGTAACTGTCAGGAGCTGAGTAGACTAGACTACTAGAAATATGGATTGAGCAATTTGGATCTGGTGCTACACCAGGGAGCCACATATCGAATTATTTGATGAATGCATTGTGTGACTGGCTCCTTAAAACATCTCCTATCACATCAGCTAAACATCACCCTCACCTGAGCTAATGGCTCAGTTTTACGACAGTATTGACACCTGTCTCTGGCAGAGAGAAGTGAGCTGATCAAATTCCTCTTAGAGGAATGAAGAGAAAAAACTTGGATTAAATATGTAACTTGAAGAAATCCAAATTTAATTTAAAACAAAACAGTAAAAGAGTGAATACTCTGTATGTAACAATTCAGGTATATAAAGAGTATACATAAATTAATTAATTAAGTTTTTGATTCACACACTTTTTATTTGTTCTCTTCCACAGTTTTGGAGTTTAAATCTATTAAAGAATAAGTAAACAAAATATTCCTTGCCAGGGAAAACGGTTTAGGAATGAACATATATGAAATGGTCCCCTGCCAAAAGTAACATGGTTTGTGGATTCCATTATAACTTCCGAGGAAATCAAAGTTGCAATCAAAACATTGGTTTACATAAAAAATAGTGAGACTCAAACCATGGACTTGTTCTACAAAAAGCTTGTTTAAAATGTATAGAAAGTAAAAAAAAAATGAAATTAAAAATATATACATTTGATTAAATATTGGTTTAAATTAATTATAAGCATTATTGTATGTTTTGTGTGGACACACTTGGAGCAAATTCTGCAAATTCAGAAGAGTCATGTCTTTGGTTTGCTTTTGGTTTTTTGCAATATTTACACCTTTTTCCAGCTCTACGCCTGGTGGTGTGTTCTGGGTCTCCACTGGATGTCCACTGAATGGATGCGACACGTCTGAGGATATATGATATATGTTGAATCGCTGCTATGCATGTTTTATTAATCGTCGTTGTTCCATTCCCTTCACCCAGGTTACTATTGCATTGAAAGTATTCCTGGGTGGATTCAGCACCTAAACTGAGTGCTTGTTGTACTTACGGGCCAGCATTATTTTTGAATTGCTCCAGAAGAATGTAAGGATCTCTGGTTGGATCACTAATGCCAGAATATTCTCTGAAAATTATCCAGAGGCGTTCAGCATAAGTTTCACACGGTTTGTCGACCTGTTAAATGTTCAGGATCCGGCTCCAGTCAGCTGTAATATTATCCCTAATATTTAATAGAGCCTGTTTAATCTGTTTAGAACCTGGGCGTTAGTTTCACCTGCTGCACTCTCCATGATTGATCCATTACTGAGATCATCAGGAACCTTTGTGATTAATTCTCCTGGAATGGTGGAAAGCGTGATTTGCCAAATGTCACATAACTCTAAAGCAAAGGTGTTGGCTTGCCACATTAAATTGTTCCAGTAGGGCTCGAAGGGGCCTGTTCTGGGAAATGCCCCAGAGTATGCCATGCATTCTGAAAAGTTCAGTTGCCTACTAACATCGAACCTTTCGCCATTGTGTCCAGTCATTGTTTTAATTACCGCGATCCGATTTTGGGCTGTATCTTTAGATCGCGTCTCGCTACTAGAGTTATTTTACATTTTTTGAAATTCAGCATTAAGTTGCCTATTTGGATCTTCTATGCGAGTGAGGGTTGGTGTGGAGGTCTGAGCCATCTCATCTGTTCCAACTGATATTGAATCCACAGTTGGATACAAGCGTTGGTGTGGAGGTCTGAGCCATCTCATCTGTTCCAACTGA
This sequence comes from Corydoras maculifer, assembly GCA_019802435.1. NCBI lineage: Eukaryota > Metazoa > Chordata > Actinopteri > Siluriformes > Callichthyidae > Corydoras > Corydoras maculifer. Next base: position 19,593 of record JAFMOD010000732.1, read on the forward strand.
TATTGAATCCACAGTTGGATACAAGCGAGTAGCGTCATGTTCACTTTTTTTGCGGTCTTTATCTAAATTGCCATTGGCTACGAGCATGAAAATTTTGTTATCCCCCATGTCCTCGACCCTTTGTTTTGGAAAGTGCCGTTTAAGGGCCGAAATAGGGACACGTTTCAAGGGTTGCGGCGTAATTTTGATGATTTTGTAAGGCGGTTTTTATGGCTATTAGTTTTTGGTCAAATGCTTGTCGTACCTGTATGGGTATATTCTGCCTATACTTAACACTGAGGAGTTCTGGACTGACGGTCCAGTCCGGTTCGTTAAACCCCCTGGCGTGAAGCCAAGATGCAGCGTGCGCGCTGCGCGGCTGCTGAGCCCGGTACACGTGCTGTATGTCAGTCACGTGCAGCGACCGTGCCGGAGCGCGTCATGTCTGAGTCGCGCTGCGAGGGGGCGGTACCGGAGCCACCACTGATGAATGTGGTGTGAATGTGCCCGATCCCCTTGTCTGCCCTGTCCAGTCTGTCTACCCAGTTTCGTATTCGTCTGTTGTTCTGTCCTTGGGAGTGGCGGTGGGGGTCTACCTGTACTGTATGCAGGATGGTGATCCTAAGGCGGAGGTGGAGAACGAACGGCGTACTGGAGGTGCTGACGCGGCCGGCCTGCCAGAGGGCGCTCATCACACCCACATACCAGTGGGTGCCAGCCGGCCAGTGTTCGTGCCTGCCGAGGTCCAGCCAGCGTGCAAACCCGCTGAGGTCCAGCCAGCGTGCGAATCCGCTGAGCCCGTCCACAAGGGGCCGCACGCCGCCGAGCCCATCCACAAGGGGCCGCACGCCGCCAAGCCCGTCCACAAGGGGTGCTCGCCTCGTTCCACAGGCAGAGAACATCCGCTTCGCCACGCTGCCAGAGGGTGTCCGCCACACCTCATCCACAGAGGGCGAGCACTGGACCACGCAGCCATTGGGCGTCCACCTTGCCCCGCAGACAGAGGCGTTCTCAACCCCTCGTCCGCAGAGGGCACCCACCGGACCATATTGCCAGTGGGCACCCCCCACGCCCTGTCCGCAGAGGCCGACCGCCTCGTCACGCAGCCAGAGGACGCCTGCCATGCCACATTCTCTGGGTCAGGCCACCAGAAGGCACCTGCCTGGTCCAAGGAGGGCTGCCGTGTCAGCTTTTGGTCGAGGTAGGCAACATGTGGATCATAAAATAATTTTTATATCCCTCAGTGGCCAAAACTTACATTTGCTTATATTTTACCATTTAACAAGACATATATTAGCCTTTGATTTCGGTCTTAAAAGATCGACTGGTACATTACTTAAGTAATAACAAAGTTTATTTACAAGTAAACAGTAGGATTAATAAAGATTACAGTACAAAGATTAAGTTACAAGGATTCTACTTACACAAATTGCACCAACTGTGTAATGGAAATGAGTTGTCCAAATTCAATAATGCCTTTTATCCTCTCTCCCCAGAAAAAACATGAAAAACCAAAAAAACTTCTCAACCTCACCTCATGTGGAAGCATCCTAAAAGCTCCCTCCAAACCTCCATCTTTGTGTGTGTTACATACTTGTATATAAGCTTCTAACTTCTTTAAAGTTTCCACCCAGGTCATTTAAATGTAAAAAGTTCAGGTATCGGATGGAAACATGTGTCAGCTGTAACAACTTGCTTTGCTAGGACTCACTGATGAGTGAGAACCAATTGTCCTGTCTTTCTGTTTGAGATAATCTCGTCACCTGTTTGTGGCTTTTGAGTATCTGCAAGCTGGCAAAGTCACATGTTTATAAGAAACAATTTGTATCAGTAATCTGTACCAGGTATAAATATAATGTATGCTACTTTACAACATAATGTGTTTTTTTTTTTTTTTTACAGATAATCACCTTAACAAGAGGATTGTATTAATACCATGACATAGTGCAAATCATTATTAATACATAATTATTATTCATTCAATACAGCACAAGTCTCCTTATTTCTACAAAGAGGAAAAAAAAGAAAGAAAAACCTATAAAACTGATTGAAAATCAACAGAGCAAAAAAATTTCACCAGAATCATAATAATCAGAATATAATGAAGAACAGAAACGTTAACATGGTCCTAAATGCACATAATCGTATTTAATGCACAGATATGTTCATTTTATGCGCTTTTTGCATTTACTAACGTAGTTTTGCTTTGAACTTCACGTTTTTGGTGATTTCAGTGCATTCAAGTCGTTTCTAAAGCATTTTTACTCATTTAGGCTCATTTGCTTTGATGTGCTTCTCAAGTTCACACTGAATTCTGTGCGTCTTGTTATAGAAATAGAAAGGCTATTGTGACGCATAATAGTTAGAAATGCATAGATATAACATAAGTCAGAAGTACAGCAGAACTACTTAATTGAAAGCCTAATGTGCAGAAATGCCTTAAAAACATCAGAAATGTTCAAATATCATAAAAAAAAGAAACAATGCCTAGCAATGTGCAGTAGACTCACAGAATAATCATGTGTGCAGTGAGGTTACCAAAGGTGCTCCTCAGCCAACTGAATCTGTGCAGAGTAAAGAACGCAGAGCATCCACAGGCAAGGTACGAAGTGAAAACCTGAAATTAGAGGATAAACTGAGTAAAAGAAAGGCTAATTCAGATGCCATGGTCTAAAAAATGTCGACAGCAAAAAAAAAAAAAAAAAAAAGATAAATACAAGAGGAAAATAAACTGTTAAGATGAGAAATTGAGTTAACAAGCCTGCCATTTTATTTACCCTTTCTACTGTATTAACTTGCAAATGATGATGCACTTCTCTTTCATTAATGAAGGTTTTGTTTTTACTTTAATGATAAAATACAGTTCAGCAATTAAAACAACAAATCTTGATAAACTATATTGAATGACAATTGTAATTTGATTTTGTCTTCCAATTGTTGATGACATGGTTCATAACAAAATTTCCTCTAACAGGACCCAAATTTGTAATTATGCAGTTCATTTATAAATCATGTGTAAAACTTAACTTGCAATGCAAAATATTTCATGTTTTTTTGTTCCTTTATAAAACCGCCTTCCAAAAAAAATTGGTATATCTTTAAAAACCTAAAATGCAATAAGAAAGCCATATATGTATTAAATGTTTGTTAATTTAGGAGTTTTATGTCTAAACAGCATTAAATGGCAATTTTCTGATAGAAAATGATAGTGTTAGTGATGCATGAAACTTCACTACTCTGTACTACTACTCTTTACAAAAACACCAATTTCGACACCAATTGGCCAGAGGTGGCGCTATTTCTAAAATACTACTAATAACTTCCACATATGTTCATCTACAGTCTCATTTATGCAATCAACTAATGCTCTACTACATCCTTCACAATACATGTCACATTATCTTCTGTCCAGTCTATAACAGATATCCGATATGCGACTACATCCCCCGAAGTTTACGACCGCCATTAGCCAAACAGCTGTCGACAGGCCTTTCATGCCCTTCCCGTTGACCCTTAAACTTCACTACTCTGTACTTCTATGCACTCTTTACAAACCCCCCAATTTCGACACCGATTGGCAAGAGGTGGTGCTATTTCTAAAATACTGCTAATAACTTTCACATATATTCATCTACAGTCTCATTTATGCAATTACCTAATGCTCTACTACATCCTTCACATCTTTCCCAATACATGGCCATTTAAAAAATGTCGACTTCTACAGATATTTCACAAAGCCCAAAACCTGCCCTTTTCATCAGACATCAGCCAATCCGCTGTCAGCAGGCCTTTCACGTCCTTCCTGTCGACCGATGAGCCTCAAACTTGACTCACCTGTTCTTCTACTCAGTCATTACAAACCACCCGATTTTCACACCGATTGGCCAGAGGGGGCGTTATATATGTAAAATTAGTTACTGCATATCTGCAGTTTCTACAATGATGTTCCTCTTCATTAACAGATCGGCTTATATACATGTAACACAGACACTCCCTGTTTACGACTGCCGTCTATAGTCAACACAGTCACAACAGAGCAGTCTACTTCCTACTGCCATGTTGTCCAGTCAGTCCGTCCACTCCAGCTTGAACCCCGTAATCGCTGCTTGCGGCTATATTTATAATTGTTTTTTAAAAATATTTTGTTACACTATATTAATAGTTAATATAATACAACCCCTATGACTACACCAACCAAGGGGAGAAAACCAAACAAAAACAAGCAAGGCTCAACTTGAAAACTGAACTAGGGGAGCTCAACAAAAGCTCGGAGTAGATTGCCAGACTCAGGACCTGGACTGCTCAACGCAGGGAGGTTGAGCGCAGTGACTCAGACCGAGCAAGCGCCAGGCTTCACAAAATGAAAAACCCAAAATTCTAAATACTGGCGGGGCTAGCAGCGAGACTATGCAGCATTGGAGCTGCAGCCTGGAAGAAAAGCAACCAAAAAAATCTCTACTGGTGGGGCTAGCGCCGGGATTATGCAGCATGGGAGCTGCAGCCAGACTGAGCCTCATGGCTCAACATATCTAACAGAGGACATGGCGAGACGTGCAGTAACTAAACAAAAAAAGGAGGCTTAACCGGTTGAGGATTCCTGGAATTTACATTCGCACGGTGAGACCAGCATTCTGTTACAAAGCGGCATCCGCCCGTGAACAAAACACATGACCAGACAGTGACGAATAAGGAAATGCAGTTAATTAACTAAATGGGGAAACCAAACAAGGGCTAATAGCTCTCCTAACAGAACAAAGCCATGTTTAAGGAGTATTCTCGAGTGAATGAAGAGTGCGGTCAGTTTGTGAATTTACAAGACCAGTGTGGCTGCAGTTGACTCTTGTGTTCATATCTCGAAAATTGTGTTAAGGGAGTGAGAAAATGCAAAATGGGGAATTTTGGCTCAGAAAAACTGACATAACAAAGACTGACTTAACAATATCGTGATGGCCTTCAGCATTTATATTTATAATAATATTATATGAAATGTAGGACTATTCATGTACAAGACTGTAAAATTTAGGAATTCCTTCCTATGTTTTCATTTTTCAGTCCCGTCCAGTCCTCATAATGTTTATTGTTCCTGATTTTGCTGTTTATTGTTAAGTTAACTTATATCAACGGGTAATTACATTAATTCTGTTTTAGTGATATGTCTTATTAGTTTTAATTAGCTGTCAGTTCTGTTCCGTCAGGTTCAACTTTGTGTCCGCGTCACCTGCCATCCCAATGTCTATTTAACGCCTTCAATCCTGTATGGCTGTGGTTGTGTATTTGTCCTGTGCATGTGTTTCGTTATCCCAAGTTGTTCAGCATTAAATACTCTTTCTTGTCATATTAGTCTGGTCATGCTAGTCAGTGCTGCACAGATGGCAGTATTGTGACAAAAATGGTTTAATTATTGAGTTTTTGTGCACTGCCAGTTACGAAGTACGAAGTGAGTTAAGAACTATCCAAGTTATGAAGGCTTTGGAAAAGTAAATGTAAGAATCTTCTTAAGTATGAAGTTATGAATTAATTAGTGTCATGACACTTTTGGGAAATCCAGCGTAGTCTATATTTTTGTTTAATTATTTGACAAGGGGTTTCTGTCTATAAAACTCCATTACTAAATATTATTTTAATTATTGTAAATAAGGTCGTAATAAAAACGGTTCGTCACATACCTGTGTTTTAAAAGTCGGTATGTTATTGTGATTTGCGCCTTGGTGGGATAAAAATGCAAAACATCAAAACCCCAAACTAAGAAATAATAAAAGAAAAAAACTTAACTAGTTGGAATAACCAGTAAGAACAATGCAAATCATGAAGATAAAAAAAGATCAAGTGCCCTACAAAAACCTTATTATTGTAGCAGTTATTGACCTATTCACGTGGTGATTAAAACAGGTTAATTGTAGTTCAAAATGACATAAACATTGTCTCTTGATACACATGGCAAAAAGTTTTGGTTGAAAAAACATTAAAAATAAAACTAAAGATAAAAAGCAACACACCATTAAAATGAAGTTATTGCTTAAATGAGATGGTCCAGTGCATGATGCAGCTTCTCACTCTGCAATGCATTTTGTCGTACAGCTGTAGCCACATTGTCTTGATGAGTAGGGTGTGGGAGAGGGTTTGTAATTGCTCCACCCACCAATGTTCCCATCATTAGTTGGGTTAAGAACTCTGTAAAAAAGATAATATTCAGTTTTTACTACAAAATGTTTTTATGCTATCGAAGGATGTGTGTGTGTGTAGTGCCAGGTATATATAACATTACTGGAACCAAAAATGTGCACGCACTCATCATCATTTGGTTGTATGTAAAATTGTGTTGTATCTGTGGTTTAGTGGTTAGCACCTTCGCCTCTCAGTGCTAGGGATTCCTGGTTTGTATCCCCATCTGAGTGGGGTTTACATGTTCTCCCCGTGTCCGTGTGGGTTTCCTCTGGTTTCCTCCTACAGTCCAAAAACATGGATCAAGTCAATTGAGGTCTCCAAATTGCCCCATATAGAGTGTTTGTGTGCGTGAGTGTGTGCCCAGCGATAAATTGGTGTCCTGTCCTGGGTGTATCTGCCCAGCGCCTGAAACGTTCTCCCCTGGATGGGCATGGGGAAACAACCTGCAACCCTAATCCAGGATAAAGCGGAAGATAATAAATGAATGAATGTTACAGAGAACAGCATGATGGTAAAATATGTGGGCATGCCAAATACTACCCTGTAAGATAGAACCACAGGACACAAATGAAAGTTTAAAAAGTTTATTTCACCACCACTAAATTAATATAAATGTGGCGGGATGGTTTATTTTGTTATTTGGACAAAATAAAACTAGATCACAATCCAGATTTACTGAGGAGATTTATTGGACAACATAGTTTGACATTGTTAAAACACTCTTTCAAATATAATTTTTAAATCACAACTGTATGAATATATAACATGTATATAAAACTTACCAGAAGGCAGCAGAAGAATATTCATAGTTTCGGGCATGGTGACTGTTGGAAGAATAATTTTTGGCCTCTTGGCTACCTGAGGAGAGTAACAAACCACATGTAACACCGACCGGACCCTGGAAAAGCCACACATTACCCTGAGCTTGTAATTTTTTTGTGTTTTATTAAGTGGCTAAATAAAAAGAGGTAACAATTATTCATTAACAAATATTAGAACTAAAATTCATAATACATGTAAAGCTACTTACGGGTAACTAACCAATAAAAATCTCAAGTTTGATGCTTGTTTGTAGAAATATTTGAATCATATCTTTGCTTTGGGCCCAATAGCCTGTTTATAAAAATATATATACACAAATCCTCAGATATTGCCTTTGTTCAATGATGCACATTTACAAACATTTTGTAAATATCAGTCTGTTGTGGCGCCAAGGGTAATGGATGGCATTTAATGGTAATTAACGCACCTACCAAAGGTTCTGTTAATCGTTGTTGTGCAGCTACAAGAGAAAGAGCTAGACACAACAGTGACAAAAAACAGAGCACTCTAGAGGAGATTTTCCTCCAAGTTAAAAAAAAAAAAAGCATTCATCTTTTCTTCAATTGCAACCAGTCGTCCTGTCCCTTTCAACTGAAAAACACCCCATACCATGATGCTGCCACCACCATGTTTCACTGTTTGTATTGTATTTGACAGGTGAGAAGCTTTGCCTGTTTTCTCCACACATACCTCTTAAAATTAAAAGCAAAAAGTTCATTCTCCTGCTCATCAGACCAGAATCCTATTTCTCATAGCCATGTGTATTTTGGCAAACTCTATGTGGTCTTTTATATGTCTTGCACTGAGCTAGTTGGTACTGCATCACTGGAGCTCAGCCACAGTGATATTTGGGTTCTTCTTTACCCATCTCACCAAGGCTCTTCTCCCATAATTGCTCAGTTTGGCTTCCATTTAAGTATTATGGAGCCCACTGTGTTTTTGGGAACCTTGAATGCTGCAGAAATTATTTTGTAACCTTGGCTAGATCTGCGTCTTGCCACAATTCTGTCTGAGCTCCTTGGTCAGTTCCCTCGACCCCATGATTCTCATTTGCTCTGACATGCACTTTGCGCTGTGAGGTCTTATATACTGTAGACAGGTGTGTGCCTTTCCTAATTAAATCCAATCAATTCAATTAAACACAGCTGGACTCCAATAAAGGAGTAGAACCATCTCAAGGAGGATCAGAAGAAATGGAGAGCATTTGAGTGACAAAGCAAAGGGTCTGAATACTTGTGACCATATAATATTTAAGTTTTATTTTTTAATACATTTGCAAAAATGTTTACATTTCTGTCAAGATGGGGTGCTGAGTGTACAATTAATTGGAAATAAAATAAACATTAATTCTAGCAAATGACTGAAATGAAACAAAGAGTGAACATTTTTAAGGGGCTTAATACATTCTGTACCCACTGTAAGCCTGTTTCTGTGCTTGAAAAATCATATGACAGATTTGAACAGTTTTAACAAACAGTGTGCCGACTCATAAATTAATGAATGAATATATAAAAACTGGACACAAATTCACCATCTACAAAAGATTGGAAAAAGATGGTTAGTTCTATACTTTGGTATCCTACAATGTTTAAGGAGAAATCACGATTACGGGGTTTAGCCCTTGAAATCTGATTTAAGACACCATAGTAAAAAGTTCTATATTATGCATATGCAAATGAAACCTTGAGACAGATGAGTTACAAAAGCAGAAATCCTACTATTACTATAATGTTAAAAATAAAGTGCTATATAAGTTAAAACATTTGTACTATTGTAAAACAATAACATTATATAAGAAAAAAAAAAACATACCAGTTTGGTGCTTTGAGACAGAGAAACAGATTCTAATTTTCGTTTTTGACTTGGCTGAGTTGTTGAGGATAGGTGTATGTCTGGCAAAATAAAGATAAATGAATGGAATAAATTAGAGTGGTTTCTTAAAAGGGTAATGCTGACGTGATTGTATTCATATCAGAGGTTTATCAGTGCCATCCATGATGCGAATCCCCCGTTCCATCACATCCCAAAGATGCTCTATTGGATTAAGATCTGGTGACTGTGGAGGCCATTTGAGTACAGTGAACTCATTGTCATGTTCAAGAAACCAGTCTGAGATGATTCCAGCTTTATGACATGGCGCATTATCCTGCTGAAAGTAGCCATCAGATGTTGGGTACATTGTGGTCATAAAGGGATGGACATGGTCAGCAACAATACTCCAGTAGGCTGTGGCGTTGCAACGATGCTCAATTGGTACCAAGGGGCCCAAAGAGTGCCAAGAAAATATTCCCCACACCATGACACCA